>JAQFYE010001234.1:0-24620 GCA_034694305.1 Protaphorura glebata | reverse complement strand
CTTAAACACTAGATAGTATTACGATTTACGAAACTACAACTCAAAGTACTGGAGCGAAACCGGAGTCTCAATAAAAATTTGATCATCCTGTTCTTTGAATGTCAATGAATGTGTGTCTTTTTTAAATGAATTCCGGTCATATATACAGGTGGTCGTTTTATGGAGTAGGTCGCTTCGTTTATGGTCAATTTGAGAAAAGCGGTATGCCCTGATCTCACTTTCCCCGGGTCTTCTCCGTGAGTGTCAGTGTTGTGGACATAGGAGGTGAACTGAGGCCTGGATGAGTGGGATTTTCGATCATCGCAGGATCAAACGCTCAACGAAAAGAAAGCGACGTCAACATTTTTGTACCATCACTGAAAACAACTGTTGACAACTACGGCGAGGGACTCTACGAAAGGTCAGTCATCAGTCATTCATGTTTTTACTGTCATTTCATTCATGGATTAGAATTATTTTCCCAGATATTTGTTGTAGACAATTCTAGCGCACGGTCAATGGTGCAAACAACGCACTATTATTCACTCTTTGAATTTTAACCCGGCTTTTCAGTATTTTGTGACTTATAACCGAATTTTCAACTATTCTGAAAGTACTCGCAAAATTAAATTAATCATCGTTAAGCAAAGAAAATAACAATTATATATTAGCTTTCAGTCTATGGCCAATTTAAATTTTGGCAATTCACAATTAACCTTTATGAAAAATCACTGCGGACTCTTAAGAAAAGATACAAGTGTAAAGAGACTTCTTTTAAGCATTGACATGGGTCCAAAATTAAGTCCATTTCAAATCATAGACTATGATATCAAATAAATTATAGATTAAACATTTAACTTAACTTAGCGAGGAGACAAAGGCTGTCCACATTATTACACCATGTTACAGTAAACTGACTTGACTTAGTCTATTGTTTGAAAAATACTTAAAGTTGGTTCTGATTTGAATTTTTTGCTCTTATTTTGAAAGGAAGAACCACTTAGATTTTGGAATCTGCGGTGGCCTATTTAAGGAGACAGGAATAATGGATGCTCCGTACTATCGAAATAGTGGGCCAAGTCGTCCAGGGCCTGGGCCAGGACGTGGACGTACAAATCCGTCCCACCAACAACAACAGCAGCATTGGGGCGGACGCGGTGGCCCCGGAGGGATGGATGACTATGAAGGGCCAGTACGGCATAATCGCCCTCGTAGTCGAAACCAGTACATACACCAGCCTGGACAGGCTCCTTACACGCAGTCACAATCACAATATCATGGCCATGGACATGGAGGACGTCGGTGAGCGACATACATACATTAATTTATATTTAAGAAATGAATTAATTTTTCTTGAGCTACCGAATAACACCTTCTGATTCGAAGTATTCCGTAGAAAAAAATAAAATTTCGAGTTAGAACAACTAGTAGAAAATTCCTTCAATGATTCTCGAAATTCGAGGTGGTGTCATTTTTTGTCTCTCCCACAATTTGATTGATTTTGAAAACCTTTTACAGAGATATGGATGGTAATTCATCCTCTGGTTTATTGGGTCAAGGTCCAAGTCCGAGACCCAGGACTGAATATGCTACAACGTCGAATTCGGCTGGGAATATTCAGCCACCACCAGGCATGTATCCACAACTTGATGCGGGAAGATCTGCTGAATTTCGTAGTTCTGCAATTGCTCCACTACTCATTGATCCTACTGGCTTGGGATCTCCTAGGCCTAATCCTTCCCCTGGAGGGTCTTCCGGATATGGGTAAAATGATTTAACATTAATTGGGTTCATTCAAGGATTCTTGGATTTAACATTAATGTTCCTGTTTTATTTAAATTCAGACACACTTCAGGTCTTGTCAAGCCCAACGTACTCGGGAATTTGGCGCCTCCACTTGGTACTGGTGCGCCAGAGAAGATTCCAAACGATTGTGAGATAATTGTGCTTGGTAAAGGACAGCAGTAAGTGTTCAATTTATTATACCCTTGTCTTTTTTAAATTTACTGTTGGACCGTATTATAGAGTCTACTAACTCATTTTTCTAAACTTGTAGACAATATGCTGAAAGGATTGAGGCTTCAATTCGCGAGTCTGGATTGCAGGTCGATTTGATGTTTCCAAAAGCCGATGTGAAATTGTCTGCATTTATTGAAAATATTGCGAGTACGGGAAGCGCATTTGCCGTTGTTATTCGACCTGACAATGAATCGCATCGCAGCGTTAGTGTTCACGTTCTTAAGGGGCCACCGAAGCCTGAAGGTGGTCTTAGTTTTAGCTATATGAAATTTAATTTACTTAATTTTATTTTATTTAGTACCGTACCGTAGTTTCTAATTCCTTGTATTTTTTAAAATTTAGAACATAGAAACATGCCGTTAGCAACAGCTTACGGTTTGATCAGAGATCGATTCAAGGAACTGAAGCGGAAGGAATTGTCCAACATTCCAGACAGTGTGAAGAAAGGAATTCATTTAATTTTGGATGATCGTTTTTTGACGGACCACGAGTATCAAGAAGTAATTCATTATGTACAAGCTCGTTGGCACAAGCAACGTGCTTATGAGAGGAGAACTGATTTTGACTCAGGTACTAGAATGTGGGCTACTAAGTCTACTTTTTAACAAGAGTTGAGTAGATAAAGACAGTTTTAAACTTTACCGTTTTCAGCTGGAATTTACATTCCACCATTTCAGGCCTCAGTCACTAATAGCATCTAATTTGAAATAAAGGAACGGGTATCAGTACTGAGACAGAGTTGAAAGAAAGGATTTTAAAAATAATGGGTTTCGCATCCGCAAGTGACAAAACAGATAGCAAACAGAAACAACAACCACAGCCTCGATCAAACCCACTAGTTCAAGATAATGCTCCAGTTACGGTAAAGTACAATTAAATACTAACCACAGAATTTTCTGCCTTTCGTGAAACTTTGTGTTTCTTTTTTTTACAGAATTACTTCCACGCTCCGCAACCCCCACGTGTCGGTGGATATTATTAACTTCATTGGATCATGCCCCGCACCTTACATTTCTCATTTGGAATATGGAACTAGTGGAAATGGATCAAAATTACACGTTAAATTGTTCAAAATGTATTCAGATAGATAGGTATTATATACGTCAAATTAACACGAAATCAATTATAAAATAAAGTTTCAACCTTGTCTGATCGACTTGTTCATAATCTTTCATTGAGCATGAGTGTGGACAGTCACTGAAAAATTGAATGGTTTGTATGACTTTGTTGCTTTTTTAGTAAATTACGCGGTATGGTTTCTTAAAAGCATGGAAGAATTCATTATCAATAAGGCAGGACTACAAACTTTTCAACATACAGTGGCTGTCCTGACTGAAATAAATAATTTTAATACGTAAAAAATGAAAGATTATGCTCGAGTCGGTTGGATTCATAATTTAAGAACTTCAAATTATTATATTTTTTTGTTTAATACTAAAATCTCTACATTTAAAATAGGAAAATTAATGTTTCTGTTCACTTCGGTTGGATTCCTACCCATTTTTATGGTAATATTAGTTTCGTTCATATTTTGTAAGATTTTTAATAGTTAGAAAAAGTAAAATATACTCGATCTGTCCTGTTTCCTTTATCACGATTACGAGAGCTAGAGTGCTGAACCGATAAAATAATTCAGTAACATGTCCTTACTCATGTATTTGACTGTTCGGATTAAAAAGAAAACAATAAACCTTTAATAAAAATTTAAATATACAACAGTGAATGCAAATCAACAAATTATTTCTTTCGAATAAATCGGGATAATGGATCGTCTGAAATTTTTCCTACAGATTTGCGAGCAGGTTGACTTTCCTTTTTAGCTTGGTCCGTTTCACGGATAGCCCTCAGATTGAGCTCGGCTTGAAGGTTTTGTTTAATTGTGGGGATTTTAGCAGTCTTTCGCTTTATTCGGTGAGCTATTTTAATATCTGCTTTCCTAACGAATTTCGGTTTCTTCTCTAAATCTGCTTCCAAGGCTTCCGTGTCCACTTCGCCCAGTAGACTGTTGTCCATCGAAATTAGCTCAGGTTGAATCTGCAAACAATAAAAAATTATGTATTTTCTTTTACATTTCGAATATAATATCGGTGTTAAATTTCACTGACCTTTTCAAGGAGTGCCTTCACTTCAGCCTCTTTCCTTTGAGATTTCGTTTGGAATGGATTTCTTTCCAATGCATCAAAGTTAGCTTCTCCAGCCCCTATAGTTGGAAAAGTTTCCATATTTAATATAAGTTAATTTGACCCAAACGCCCAAACGTAGGATTTCTTTCCGTAGAAATTAAGTGAGTAAGATAAAAATGCAAACCTGGAACAATGATGGAGTCAAATCCGCGGCGAGTTCCAATACCTAAAATATCCTCAAATGGACAAAACTGTGTACTGCTAACAACTCCAGAACTGATGTGCCTCAAGTACGGCTTTTGTTTTTGTCCAATTTCGGAAAATATCTATATAATTTAAAATACAACCAAATTAGTAGTTTCCATTTCAAATTAGCAAGAAGCTCAAACGTGGATGTTCCTTACCAGGGTTCGATCCCCAGTAGCAAATGACAGCAAACCACGTTGACTAAAACTAAGGGACGACGCTACGCCCATTCTAACGGAGGTCAAGGGAGCAAATGTATTTCTTAAATCCCAAATTCGTAGGGTACCATCCATACCACTTGATGCCATCAACCTGTTCAAATTAAAAATATGCACTTCTTTATAAGATCGACCCCGCATATAATTTTAGAATAAAATAACTCTCAATTACCGGCCGACGCTGTCTACGGCTAGTGCTGAGACTGGAGAACCATGACACAAGACAGAAGCCAAAGATTTCTTTATCGATGGTGCCCAAAGCGTCACTGTACCGTTTGTGTGTCCACAGTGTGTGACCGCATTCGCAGGATTTGTAGTAAGGACTCCAAGTGAACCACATCTCGTTCCGTACTGTGCAACTATTTTACCAATTGACACATCCACCCAGCTCAAAAATCCTATAATTATGTATTTTCAAGAATAAGACTTTAATTTAATGCAACATGTCATCACTGATTGTCTAACCTGACTCATGTCCACCGACTAAGAGAAAATGATAGGGTAGGAAGTCAAGACACATAACACGATCCAATTTCTTCAGGCAATGAATTTCAATCCCTTGATTGTCGTACACATGGGTCCATTGTTTTTGAGCCACAGCAAATAACATCTCATTGTGCAACCACCTAATTCAAAAAAATAACTTTGAAAAATTTCGACGATGGACTGAATAATTATTACTAGTAAAGTAAATTGTCCATACTTGACATCATGAACACTTTCTTTGACGTTGAATTCGCAATGAAGTTTCTTTGACGTCCAGTCAAAAGCAGCCACATGTCCTTTCCGACCTCCCAAAACTAAATGTCTTCCATTGAGTGTGTAGTCTAATTTGTACGGTGCAAATTGTTCCAAATTTAAACTAAAACTTTTAGAGGCAGATGCAAAGTCCACTTGTTTTGCAATGTCTCCTTGTCTCAATTGAAGCGTTGACTCTCCTTCATCAACCTCAATTCCACTGTTCAGAGAACAAACAATTGAATTAGTCATTGGCAAAAGTCTTTCAAATAAATAAAAATTACTAAATTACCCAGGTTGTTCCAAAAGTAAAAGCTCGGCCCGAGCAGCGTGATCTAATCCAAGTTTAATTTTTTCATCATGACGAATAATTTTCTCTTTTCGAATTTTGGATTGGATATGATGTTCAGAGGGATTCAAATTAAGTCCAGATCCACGGGAGTACTTTTTTAATGTTTTTGTTGGAACAGATGGAGCGTCAGGGTATTCATCTGGTCCCATGTCAGATGGACGCTGATTCTTCCTCCTCCTCCTTTTTCTTGGTTTGGTTGACATGATCACCGTTTTCATTTTGACCTCAGATTTATCTCCAAGAGCTTCTATTGTCACTTTCTTCACTGTTTTCAAAGACTCGGTTGTTCCAGTTTTCCTTTTTGTGATTAATTTCTGTACCAGATCCTGTTTATCTTTCGGCTTCTTGGCACGTACATTTTTCCCGGATTCCTCCGCGGAATCATCTTCAGGAGCGTCAAAGTAACGACGAGTCTTCGTGATTTTACCCATTTTCGGTCAAATTGTCCACTTTCTAGCCAACCATAGGTGGTCAATAATAACGTAATTTTTATCAAAAATAATGGTAACTAGTGTCTCGGTATTTTTGTACTTAGCTTACATGTGACGCCTACCAAACTGAAATCACGCCAAAGCCTTACAACTCATAATTTTAAAATATTGATGGGGTTAAAAATAAAAATAAATTACTTGATAGTCACAATGAATGGCTAAAGTATTTTAAATTAATGATGATACTGTTTTAACTGTTACTGCCAGAAATGTGACACTGACAATTTAAATTATAACTCCACTAAAAATATATCGCCAAAACATAATAACAGATATTTACTAACGCCGATGAGTTAAATATGAAAAATTTACTTGTTGATTTACATTTATTAACACCAAAATCATTGTGCCAAGAATCCATTGCTGAAAATAATTGTTTTTGGAAAAATTAGGAATACCATTATTTACCTTGAAGGAAATGCGTAGTTTTCAGTAGTTGTTGGACGCAATTTATCAGTACTTCCAAAAAATTAAATCCACAAGCATCAGTTCAGTTTCAGTTGTAAATGTGACTCAAACATGCTGGATGTTTCAAATTCCCGGCAAATCCCGCGGGGAAATGCTGACTTTGGGGGCAGTTGGAAATGCATTAAAAAATGGGTTTTCGCAATTACTAATTCAAAATACTGCTGAAAGATTATTAAAGATGTCCTGGATTATCCATATATGACTTCATTTGTGAATTGTCTATGATATTCTAAACTTTTCATCAATCATCATTCACTATAAAATTTGAATCGCATCATGAATATCTCAAATTATCCCCAAGGATTCATGTAGAGACCGGGATTCCATGACTTCAAATCTTTATTGTTCGTCTCTGATTTTAAAAGGTTTCCGATTTCAGTTTCGGCCTTTTTGTAGTCGAACTTATTGGAATCGATATTTAGTGTCAGGGTATCACCGGTGTCTGCCCAATTTTAGGAACTCATCTAGTGCTGAGATTGTCAAGAACCAGTGTCCCAGAACTTCGGTATTTGCAAGAGAAATGAGTTCTTCAGATGAAGCTCGTGCGATTTTGGACAAAGTCCCGGAGGTCGTCATCGATGCACCAGGGAAAGTTTTCAAGTATATTTTGATAGAACTGAATTTGGGTGGGGAGTCTAAGAAGTTTGTTCGAGGTTTTGAACATTGTTATTATCATGGTAAATTTCTATTTAATTATCTTTTTTATATTCTCATGGTCGGTGAAACCTGTTTCAGGCGACCGGCTTTCCACTAAGTGTGGCGACAACTTGTTTTAGTAACCCCTACTGGTCACGGGGTCAGGTTCCTCAGTCGAACCTGTATCAGCCGTCCAGGTTACCAGGTTCTAGCAAAATATTTGCAGTCCTATTCTACAGATGGTCGTGATATACCTGCTCCATAATGCTCTTGTGTCCAGCAACGAAAGTCTCGGTCATCTCTGACCCTTGAGGTCGCCAGCTTAGGTGGCTGCGGGTTCAGGTTTCACCGCTGCATAACTTATTTTATCCAATTTTGCATTCATCTAGTACTTCTTCTCTAATTTCTTTTGCTTTGTAGGAGATATAATGGACGAATTTATGATGATGTCTGAGAAACTGCATCCTCGGATGAAGTCAAAATGTTTGGGAGGGGGCCGAATTGACCATCAGAGTGATAAAATCCTTATTTATGGTTATTCTCAAGTGAGTTATAGTATAAAAACTATCATATTTTTTAATTTGTTGAATATTGATATGAATTTTTGAATTAACGAGACGTAGAAAATTAACCACACCTGCTGTCTGATTGCTAAATGTTTTAAGTCTCAAAATGTTTATAAAATAAATACTACGTAGAAGCCCTGCTATTTTAAATATTTCATTTTTTATTTGTACAGGGGTTCGGTCGGGCTAATCACGAGACGAGTTCAAAATTGGTCAGAACGGCTTTCCCGGATAAAGCTGTTGAGTGGAATAACGATGGCTACTGATTGCCGAAACTGAATCCTATTTTTGTGAAAATTCGAATAATTTTGTCCACATTTACAACAGTTAATTGGTTCATGTTTACTGAGAACGGTGAATAAAATATTCATGTATTGAAATATTTACAAAATAAAATTCATTTAGACTGAACAATAAAGGAGTTTTTGAACCGTTTCAATTTTCGATTTGTCAGTAGTCTCATTATTGTTTAAGAAGAGAATAGCAATAGTCTTCAAATTACTCCGAATTCACATTAAGAATCAAATAATGATATTAACTACATAATAAATTATCTCAATATTGCACTTTTCGTAAGAAATTTAAGATATTCCTCTTTGAGGCAGGAGCTTATGAAGAAGGTCGAGCCGGTCATCTTGCTGTGTTTTATAAAAACATGTTCTCCTTTGACATAAGAAATACCAGTTCAAAAATGTCACAATAGAAATGTTGAAGTAATATTTCTAATTATAATGAAAAGTTGAGAAGTACAATTTCCAAGTTTTCTTTGCGACATTTCTGAACAAAAAGTTCATAATAAAGTACTACTGCTACTGCCAAGATGTCATTGGTATCTCTCGTTTTGACCAATCGAATATATGGTCAACAGTTCTAAAAATAGTTTGTCAGAAGAAACTTATTGGTAGTCCAGGAGGATTATTTACATGGGGTTATTTATTACATTCCAAATATGTAGACACGAAATAAATTGAAAACTAATCGAATCTACAAAAAAGGGTGTGGGTAAACGGCATTAATTTTATAATATAGGTTCTCGGGGGAGGGTGTAAATTTGGCATAAAATAATTTATCTTTTTTGCCATTAAAATCACAGTTATCGAGTCAGTACAAGACTGGGTACATAAAAGTTATAAACACAAGCACATTTGACGTCAACTCAATCAGCCATACAAAAGAGTAATGTGGGCGATAAATTTGGCGATGTTTTCAAAGGACTCGGATGCTTTTTATGCGTCTCACAGGATCAGATCATTTTATGCAACGTTTTGAGAATTATAGTGAATTCAAATGTGTGAAGATTTGTCGACTCATCATAGGAATTTTTGAAATGATCTGATCATCCTCCATCTATTTATTTCGACCATAACATGGATCTGATACGAAAACCAAAATCAGAAGCTACGTTACGTTTATTAATGCTATAAATGGGACCCATTTCCCTGTCTGTACATCTAGTGACCTCACAATATAAATACCTTACGTAGGTCGAACCTGCGTCAGACGACCGGGTCGTACAGATGATTGGGAGTTATAGTGGATTTATGACGTAGTGTCGGATGTACGCGAGACCCAATCATCTCAGCAGACAAAAATTGAAGAAAAATTCTACAACTTAGGCTAACTGCCAGACAATACTTCACATTACATTACATTGGAAAAGCATTTGAAAACACTTCAAACTCTATAATGTCGGGCATATAATCCAATTCTTAATTGTCTGTGGGCCATTAAAGCTGGGACATATTTTTTTCGAAACATTTTTGCATGTCACTTTATTCTGATATTTGGATGGAGGAGCATCATGTGAGAGTCGTAATCAATAATCTTTTAACATTTGTACTGACATGGTTGACACACCCTTGGAACCCTTAAAATATAAAGATGGAATGATGAAGCACTTTTTTGGACATGCATACAGATGTAACATAGTTTCTTATTACATTTGTCATCAGTCACTCAGAAGTCACCAGCATGAGTTTCAGTTTCACTCATTTAGCGATTATAGCGAATGCCAATACAATTGCATTTTTGCAATTTTTTGCACCTTGGAAGTAGCAAGCATCAATTGCAATGACATATAAATAATATTATTAGTGTAGGTTCTAGTATTGTAACGAAAAGAAAGTCTAAACAATGCACAATCCTCATGGTTCAGGGTTGTTGTTTATGGTGGAATGATAATGATGATGGGAGTTGTCAAAAATTCAAGAGTAGAATTTGAAAGGAATCATTTGGATTGCTTTTATTTTTTGCTCGATCTGCTTTGGCAAAACCAAGTGTTGTCAATCAGTTGGACTATTGAGCTATACACGTGAATTTATGACGTCGCCACATGAATATTCAATTCCTTATAGCTTGATTGTTATTTTGTTGCAAGGACTTAAGTATTGAGTGAGGTTAGTATGTATAATTAGAACATCTTAAATGGAAATGGACAGCAAAACTTGACTGAACTTTATCCTTAAGAAAGAATGCGCATTAAGTACTCAAAGGGCGACCAAATTAAGAAAATGGAAGTAATAAATTCAAAAATCTTCACCGTCGCACGTTTTGATTACTATGTAGTAAATGTGTATAATACAATATGAAATGAAAACTTAATTAGCTTGATTTGAAAAATGAAAAGAACGACGTCCAAACCGATGCCAATACTAGAGGTCGTCTCCATGAAACATTGACCTGCGTCAAAATCTCTCTACTGTCGTCCCTGCGCGATATTTTTAATACCTGTCGGAGGCGATCGCCACCGTTTCTTTTATATCCTAATCCTACTGCATTTCGATGAGTGACCCTAACACTTATTTTAAACGCCAGGTTTGATTTGAACTCTGTCTACGCTGCAAGCGGTCAATTAGTTTTTTGTTGTTGTTCGTTTCGGAAGTTAAACATTATTATGGCTGGCTATTACCGTTTATAGACATGAGACTTAGAGGCTAGTGGGGACATTACAGGTGAATCAATGGATTAATGTTTAAGTAAATTGCCTCAGTTAAGGCGTCATTAGAACAGAAAACTGGTTGTTTACAGGTTAAAGCTTACGACGTTTAGGCATTTTGGAAAGGTCGTTATTACTCAGATGGAAGCGAGTGGGTTGTAATGTAAATCGTCTCAAGTTACAAGAATTAATCATCGGTGAAGGAGTCTCTATATGTTGCTATAATACGAAGATGTCAAATTGGTGCGTCTGAATGGCGACGCTCTTGTAAATTAATTAAGACATATAGTTACTCCATATTTAATTCATTTCGTATTTGCGTTTCTTCAATTTTCAAAGTTATATACTTTCTTTGTATGAAAAAATGATTGGATTGTTTTTAAATGATTTTGTTGTCCAGTTCATTGAAACCGTCGACTTTCCTAATAAAAAAAAGCAAGGATAAGCATTCCATTTTATATAAAATAATATGTTGAATGAATCGGTTAGCCCTCGCGTTTCAGAATTTGATGCACGCAGAGATGCCGATGAGCGTGTAAGCGAAAGGTATTGAGAGGACGAAGTCATGCGCCCGGAAAGTGTATATTTGTAATCCGATAGTGGGTAGTGTGAATGAAAACTTGGAAATTGCTCCTTAATGCAAATAGGTTTTTACTTTTTAGAAAAAGCAAAAATGCTCTTTTTGAAGTTATTATTAATGCCGAACACAGCAGTTCCTTGAAGTAGTCCAAGTAAAAGGATTTGCTAGCCTTTATTAATATCACGGTTACCTCTCTTGTTTTATTTTTTTCAAAACTTGAGATACCGTTCGACCGGTTTGGTGAAAGTCGATTCTTGACAGGAAATTGAAATAGTAGGGATTATCGAATGTTTCCCACTGTCTCCACCGCACGGGTCTGCGTTTCCCACAAATCGTGGGAACTTACGAATAAAAAACCCAATGAACAAAGCTTCTTTTTCGGGCATTAATATGAAAATGATGTATTGGTTTCAGGTGGTCTTGAGCCAAAACAATACAATCAGGAGCCACCGCCACGTTGGCCGTTATGGAAGGTTTTGAATCATTTGTTAGCCAGTTCTAATACTCATGAACCGTGGGATTTTACCTGCCAATAAACAACAAAAGGTGACTTGGTAATTTTTGCACTACATCCCTCGTGTACATATAGCCTACGTGGGAAGGGAATCATTTTCAAGGATCTTGGATATGCGGACATTTGTATCTAGAGAGAGATTATACTTTGCTGATATTTAAGCCGAAGAGTTTGCACAAGTACCAGTACCTGAGTATCGTATCTGATCTTATACCCCCCACCCTTAATAAAATGATACATTCCTACCATTGCATTATTCCATCTCCATGCATTTGGCATTCGGTATTTGTTGGCTTTGACTGAGCTCTGAGATTAACGAATAATATATTAGCGAAACTTTCACGTTTGGTCTTTTGACTACATCGCATCACTTCTCCCATGCACATATATGGACATCCTCACCACCACCACCGTCAACACTAAATGTTTCTAGATAAAAAAAAAGATCCGATTAAAGCAAGTCAGTCTAGCCTTTGGTCACTCTTCATTTGGTCTCGACACGAGTAAAGAGATTCAGCTTAACCCTCGTCAACTTGAGTAAATAATTCTGACGACAAAGTCAAAGCCTTACAGAAATTTTTTGCCGACTACGTCGGGCCTTTGATTTCGGAAAAGTGTAAAATCGTACATTGTGGTTCAGACAATTTTTTTAAAATCCGTATAATAATTTCCTAAAAAATGGCTGCTGAAGTGGATCGAATTTCCCAGCTATTTAAAAATGTTCATATGAATCCTACAAGGCGCGGAAGTGAAGCACCACCGAGTAATAAAACGTTCCATTTGGGTCCAAACCAAAGCCATACACATGCCCATACAGGGATTGGTGGGAGCACAAGCTCATTGTCTGGACGTGAGGGATCACCAGGCCCTGGGAAAAATTGTCAAGTCCATGTCCCACCAGGGATCTCTGCTGAGCGTAGAGGTTCTACTGGTGGAATCCCTTGGCGTAAGGGCTCATCTCCATCGCCACCATCATTGATTCATCAGCAGCATTTAATGTCTGGATCAAATTTAGCACGTCGGGGATCCACCCCTGGAGATGTACTTATGTTTCCAAGAAAAGATTCAAGGAAATTCTCACAGGATTCAATTGACCTGAATGAACCCACGACAAAACGTTGGGATCGGGAAGATGTTATTCTTGAGGAAGAGGTTAGTCCAATGTTGAATAATTCCGATTATTTTGGCAATTAGTTAAACTACGTTATCTTTTGCTAGCGAAAAGAATAAAGCAGGCTTATTAATTGACATTCACCGATATGCGAAAATAGGTCAGGTCACCCATCATCATGGATTCCTTGTGGAAAAAGAAGTAGCTTTCAGTTTTGTGTTAGGAACATGCACTTTGCGTAGTCACGGATAGGCTAGGATAGGATAATATAGTGGTTCACGGATAATTAAGTGTGAATTAAACCTCTTGACAGCAGTCGCCATATACTAAATCCATCCGAAAGATCAAACCCTCACCATAA
This sequence comes from Protaphorura glebata, assembly GCA_034694305.1. Taxonomy (NCBI): domain Eukaryota; kingdom Metazoa; phylum Arthropoda; class Collembola; order Poduromorpha; family Onychiuridae; genus Protaphorura; species Protaphorura glebata. The sequence goes on along the minus strand of JAQFYE010001234.1, from coordinate 11,283 downwards.
CAAATCGGCATGGGATGATTGGACAAATACGTGGAACGAACTTCTACTGGTACCACTAATTAAAAAATGTTTAAGTGTGTTTTATATGAACAACTGACCTAACCAGTTGTGACCGTTGACTATTTGTTAACTCAGACAATACTGTCAATTAAGACTGACCCATCATTTATTTCAGACTCGAAGGATGATGAGGTAAGAATTTCGTAGATCCATTCATGGTCATGTTTAAGGCATGAAAGTAGTAAAAATGTTACGGCCATGCACCCGTCCGCATGCACTCACAGTGCATATTTTACATGAAATCAGATTTATGACTTAATTCCGTGGAGTTCCCATTTAAATTCAACATTAACTCATGCATTTAGTAGTACATAATCATATGTTTTCAACAAGGGAGGTTTACAGACTTAAGCTTAAATTACTATCTAAATTGTTTCTTGACTGTGGATTGTGTTGGGTTTGTTGAATTAGACAAATGACTCTGTTCAAAGATTAGAAAACCGGAATAATTGTTTGTTTCAAGTTTACACGAAGTGTGCCCCAGGTCAAAAATACCAAACCAATTTGTCAGCGTAGTGTAGGGTTAAAACGCCGAGAGACTGACAATGTTTCTGTTTTATTTCACAACGCCTGCAATTAAATACCACCTTGAAATAAGCTGTATACAGCGTGGGCGACTTTATCTTAATTTTTATTGAACATCGTTAAAATTATGGAAATGTAATTGCAAGAATTCAAATCAATGGAACAATAAAAGTAATTCTGAAGCGATGCCAGGTTCTCAAATGACAGCCCTGATCCTATAAGGTTTGAACAAACAAACTGTTAATCAATCATCATGATGTTATGAGTAGAATAAGCAATGAGTTCCGATGTTCTTTATTGCAACCCTTCCTATAGTGTTATGATTTTATAACATTTCTGTCTTTGCAATTATATAATTATGTTATAAGATGTTTTTATTATCCGGTTGTCGTACTTTGGATTTTCTTTAAAAATTCCACCTGGTCAGGAAATATAAGGTGGACGCTTTTGAGTGGTAAAGAAAGATTGTGATAGAGATTTTCAAGTGAACTTTTTTAAGTGTGCCGTGCGATGTCGGTGATTATAGCCTCAACTCTGTGGAGGTTTTCTTAAGATATTATCATAAACTTACCCAGTAGCGCAGCACAATTCAAAAAATCAGAGAACACAATAATCGCATTATGTCTTGTTTTTGTTTCCTAATTGTTTAAAACGATTTGGGATCCAAAACGAATCAATCCGGTCATGCTACCTGTCCCTATCATTGTGAAGGTAAAAGCCTTTGTAGTTTGTAACAAGTTTTGAATTGGTAGATAATATCACGACGATGAATTTTCTTCGTAAGTTTTTGAAAATAAAATAACCATGTCTTCACAAAATTTAAAATATTCAAGTATTTGAAGACGTTTAAGGTTGTCCACTCCAAACACTTGAATTGTTAAACGTAATCGCTTAGCGTAACGTCTACGTTGTGGGAGTTTAAACTTATATCATCCACTTTAGAATCTTTAATTAAAGCCGCGCATTATGACGAATATTATACAAAAGACTATTATGGAAATCCTCGCCTTTGAAGATCGATCACACAGACTCCGCATGTTTTACATATTATCCGGATAAAAAATTGTTCAATTTTTCTGTCGTCCATCCGCTTCCCGAGTAACATGTCCATTTTCGGAACTCTGAATTATTTCAATTACAATTGGGCACTTGAAGAGTTTGAACTTCTGATTTTAGAAGTGTGTATTCTAGACGTGCTCAGTGCTCATCGTTAGGTGATCTCATCTTGGGAACACACCCTCGTTGAATAACGTCATTATGAAGTCGTGGTTCGTCTTCACCGCACTACAAATCATTACATGTATTCATTCGTGCATTTTGCATAACTCACCATTCTTTAGCACAATTTTTAATATTTCGTGAAATAAATAATATTTATATATTTTTTGCCATCCACGTGCGTGGGTGCGAAAGGGTTTTCCTCTACTTACCTCATATCTTATTATCTGTCAGATTTCTTTGTAGGCATAATCATATAATTGTTCGAACCTAATCAATACAAGATCTAAAAGGAGCCGACGGACAAAGTACATAATCATTTAATTACACACTTCCAAAAACAAAGAATATATTTTTTTGTACTGTTGTTCTTTATCTGTTGGTTCAAACCCACGCACTTTCTGGGTCAGGTTTCGGACTAACACAACTTGTCTTATAAGTTCATTTTTGACTTCCATAAGGAAAATGTTGCGTAACAATGCGAAATGACATAAGCAATTAGAGAATATTTTGAGAGATTATGACAACGGATTGTGAGATATGATGTGCTTAGTACTCAGGCAGCCTTACCCGAATGGTCTTCCATTCTCGTGTGTTGCTTTAAAACGTTTTTCTCTACTAAAATTTTCCCTATATACTACGAGAGGAACATTCTCAAAAATCCCAAGGCGAAAAAACAGCCACACCATTCCTTATTAAATATATCTTAATACGTGCGCAGAATTTATTGATCAACTTAAATCCTTCTAACAAAAGTCTTTAACGGTAACCGCACTACGAATGCGATTTAACCTTTAATTTTATTCATCACGAGAGTTTGAACAACAACCCCAATGAAATTTGGGTCGAACTTCATCATTCCAATATTTTCTTCTTGAAAATTGTATTCTATATTATCACCTGAAATTTTCAATCACATCTCTCAAAACGCACAAACACAAGCACCTTTTGCTTGGCTGATGAACGATCGTAAATAAAAAATTATGTGTGACTGCTCGCTAGTTAGCTCTAGCCGTAATTCGACTTTGACTGTCATTCACGGAAATGCTGATTTCACGCACAACCGCTTTTAATGTTCAGCCGATTAAGGTACAGTTATTTTAAAACAAGATCATGTACTAAACTTAGCACAATCTCATTCACGGTGATTAGCACCAAGGTTCGTAAGCAAATAGTCATGGAAATGTTGTCTAACCTAACAAGACCTTCTTTCGTCAACTGGTTTTGTATTAAGTAAATCGGATGGCGAGAAGTGGGATTCCGATAGGACCTGTTTTAATTACAACCATGTGTTATAAACTCAGGTTCAGAATTAAGCGTAGAAAATGCATTTACAGCAATCGATTGACATCCGCCGGCAATGTCTGGTCAAACGGCATCTCTTATACTTCGCAGAGAATGGCTAATTTTCCAGTATTAGAGAGTATGCTGCAGAGCTATGGCGACGGGTGTGTGAAGTTAGCGCTTGTGCATTTCACCTTTGACCTCTATAACCGAAGCCAACACTATAGTAGTGTTGCTCAAGCAAGTCTTGCTTGAAACGGTGCTAGTAAAAATACGAATACAGCAATATGAAACAATTCGTCGAATTCATTCCCACTGTCTTGTACGTTACACTTTCTATTCTAATTAATAAATGTTTAGTTTAGCTGTATTGCCACAAAGGAACCATTGTCGGAAGACAATGGCTGTGAAAGAGAGCGCAAAGCGAATAAGAACAAAACAGTTTTAACTTTCTTGGAATAATACTGGATGGGGTTCTGCAATGTCCAATTTAGTCCGTAGACTTTGTAAATTAATTGTAATGAACTTACAAAAGGTATAGATAAAATGAATTCTTCAGAAATATGACTTTTAACTATCAGCCCCACTGTTAATTTCTTTAATTAGAGTTACACTATATTGAAATCGAATGTTATCTGAAATATCAGGTACCTATGGATGAAAATTGTGTCTAGACAAATTGCTAGTCAATCTATCAATTTCAAACATTGAGTGGGCATGATCAAGAATCGACGTATTTTTCTTAAGAGAATTTGAACTGGAACAGCTGTCAGGGTCAGTCTAGTAGTAGCATGATAAACTCAAATCAAAGTGAGACTGCAAGGGCTACCTGTGCTTCCTTGTCACCATAGAATTACTTAAAATTGTTTTTGTTTTTCACTATTTCTGATGACATTTACACTTTGGATAACGTTGTAGACGAAGACACGCGATTCGTGCAAGAGCATGGTAAATGTATGTATATTTTCACAAATTATGGGAATGAGCTGAATCTGTCGATTAAATATTCATGCATCCAAGTTTGCCTTAATTAGTATGTGTTTCTCGTTAGAGAAAAATAAATATAAACCGATTAGCATTGTTGGCATTGCGGTACTGAACATAAATTTTTATTAGCAACGGCAAACAAAAACGGAATATTTAATAAGGAATGATGCGGATGACATAATACGTAAAGTTGGTCGGAGAAAATATGGCACATGAACACATAACTTAAACTTCCATGAGAATCTTCGTGTTTCTCAAATTGTCGTCGATTGTGCAGATGGAGTGGCGTGGGCAGTTAGGATTCATTCTGCATTGCGCTTAACTTTACGCGTTCGAATCCAATTAAACTTCACATTGGACATTAACACAAACGACAACCCACACACGCACACCTGTCAAAGTAAAGTTCACGGTGCTTAAGGATGCAAATAGTGGAATTAATACTAACTGGCCACGTGTGCACTGACAAAAACATAAGGTGGAGTCACCAAGTTCATTTAATTATGGCTTTACTTACAATTGCAATTAGCAATGCAACCACTTCCTTATTATGCGCTTTTTACTTCAAAGCACGAGATAACGTGATATGAAACGTAGATAGGTGTGACTCGCATGTAAGACAATCAATTGGTGAACCAATGTATGTTTGTATATTAAAGAACGCGCAAGATGATTAACAGTGTCGTTTAGCTGAGAATGTGTGGTTCACATAGCGGCGTACCTGGTTATATGCAAAATTTATACAAAAGATATGAATTCTAGTCAGATTTTGCATTGACATGAAAGTAAATAAGACAATTAAATTGAAGACACTCGCCGCATCCACAACACATTATTGAACTAATTAAGTTGATGACTTGAAACCAAAGCAAATTAATTAATCAATCAAAATATTTGAATGGCATAATAAATTGTGCAATTCCAAGTCCGGTCGTGAGAGTAGGAACAGTTTAAACATTTACTCAAACCATGTCTGTCCAAGCAATCGAAACTCCAACAGAGTAAAACTACCCACTACGCTACAATAGAGATCGGCTCAACTTGGACAGTCGTTGGTATCCTTGATTTGCAATTTGACTCATCAAAAAAATATGGCATGAGACATTGACGAACATCTTTATACAGTTCTCTGATTTGAAATAAACGTCTAAATAAAATAAATAAATAAAAGCTCTATAGAGTCCAACCCGTATTAACTAGAACACACTGTTTAAAAATAGATACATGGTCCAACTTGGTGATTAATGACAGTAAATTACGCACGGTTGTTTATAGTTTCTAATTTCATTGTTTAAATTGGCGTAATATTTATGGTTTTGGAGTAGCATCGACTAAATTAAGTTGTCCTAAAAGTTGACAAATACAAACATGGCTATGGCTAACGCAACGACGGTAGTTCTACATGGGACAATAATACAACTTGCTATTCTATTGTTAATGCACGCACATTACTTTTTTCAGGTTCTCATCTCAATTCACTGTTCTTTTCCCTTCTGATTGTTGTAATATAATTCTTTCTTGGTGCTAAGGCAGTCATACAGCAACTATAATGTCCGTTTCGATATGCTTCCCTTGCTTAACATGACAAATTTAAGTTTAGCTTCTTCAGGATGGATTAAAACGACTAGGTCTGGCCTGGCCTGAGCCAAGGCGATTTTTTTTGAAAACCTGACACACATTTTAGTAATGTATATTCGCAATTCGCAGTGATATATATGCAGCCATAGCCAGTCAGTCAGTCAGTCAGTCACTGTCTCACTGTGTTGGGCTTGCTTGTGCTTCAATTCAATGCGAATTGTAAAGTTAGGTTGGTTCTTTAAAGACTTCAAGATAACCGAGGAACCATATACGAAATGAAACGAACCAACTCAGAACAGATTTAAAGCTATAAAAAAACGCAAAGCGTTTGTTGGGAGCATGCGATTTTGAGTCCATGGCGAATGTGGGTTCATTTGCCTCAGCGCGTTCGTCCTGTCTTGTCTTGTCTTATCGTGAGGACAACAAAGTGGCCAAAGTCATCTTTGAGTTCAAAACCTCATTTTAAAAAATATATTCACTGTCCAAGAATTTACCTCAAAGAATTATTCCTGGTCGAACTTTCAATTTTTGGAGATTCGGATGTACCAATCGGTGACAGAATAATGTGCGTGCCCATTGACGACAATCGGTGACAACACTAGAAATAGTATGTGTTTCTTGGACGCCATAATCATTTGACAACTTATTCCAAAATTACCACATAGAATTTATAGTCAAACGATTAGGTTTGGTTTTCTTGACACAATAACAATGATGACCAGACCGGCAAGACATTCTTCAGTGTGTGGGACCGGTGGTGGTGGAACACATCACCTGAGATCTAGTAATAAGTGCCAATTGCAAAGAAGTAGTGGAAGTACAAGTGTCAAATTACCACCACCACCACCGAATACTGCCACTGTCCTTTGGTCAGGTTTGGACCCAACAACCGGGAGAACCGTTTTACTCCAACAACATCAACAACCCCAACAACAACCACAAAGGCGACCGAATAGTGGGAAGTATGTGAATGGATTTGGCGTCAGACTCCATTTTCCGGCTCCACCGTCCGGTCATGCTCCGATACCAGTGAAAGATGCTGGACTCCAGCTCCAATCATCTACAAGGGGATTTTGTTTGAACAATAAGTGTTGTAATTGTTGCTATTATTGTTGCTGTGATCCAGTTAGTGGTAGTGGTGGTGGTGGACAAAGGGCTCCAAGAGTTAAATCTCAACCAATCCCTCAATCACATCATAACAATAATAATAACCACGTCAGTAATAATAAGACTCGGAGGAGACGATCGCGTTCTCAAGACAAACTTGGATTTCAACCGGAGTTTGACCTCAAGAAACTTATGGCTGTATGACTCATTCAATTTTTTCAGTTTGTAGTAAATACCGTTCTGGCGATAACCGCGTAATTTAGCTAATACATTGTAGGGTGGTTCGTAACATTTGCACCCTCCTGCAGCCTGATTAGGAGAAAGCGTAAGATATTTATAGAGAATCATAGAAAATCTGTCTAGAGAGCTTTAAAATCGAATGCGCGTAGCGGCGCTGTCGAAGACTTAACTATAAAATCGGCAAGAAAAGATATGTTAAGGCGGAGAACGGTTTATCGACTTAAAGAGCCCTGAAATAATTTCAATAAAAAAATCCACCGATGCTATACCGCTTGCGATATTTTCAGCATTTTTTGAGATATCGGTCGACCAGTTTGGAGAGAGCTGATTTTTCAATGGCGACGCAGTGAAGGAAATATCCTGTGGTATTTCAAATCTGTGGTTGGTTTCCGAGTTTATCAGGTTTTCACATGAACAATCGCTGCCTTACACAAAGCAATGGCATAATTGTCATATGTTGAGTGATTATCTTGTATCCCCGATTGAAACCAGGGCGTTTTTTTCTAAATCAATAACGAGTTTTACTTTCTGACAGCTTAACTTCGTGGTTTACGTAGGCTAGGAAAAAAATGCTTTATGATTTTGACATCTATTGTCGTGGTTAGCGAATCTGTATCTTACTCTGTATATTTGAATGCGGGGGTTAGCACTCTAACAGAAAAACAAACAAACAAACAAACAAACAACTTTTAATTCTCCCAAAATCTTACGTTGTTCTAAGAAGCAAACCTTTTCCTGTCTGAATGAAAATCTGCAAAACAAGAACTTCTACTGTTACAACTGATGCGGGTGCGTGACTTGACGTTTACAAACAAACATTGAAATAATTGTTAAGAGCCGTGAAGTACAGAGAGAAAGGTGTGAATTGTTATTGTGGTATAATTTATGCCCTTATTAGCCTTAACCTTCGGAAACGCACTTTAAGTCAATACGAACAACCCGTCAATTTTAATGATAATTGGTGGGGTGACTCTACAGGGGTAGTAAGTTGACGGACAAATTAATTAACTGCATGTCGTGATCGTGTCCAAGATAATGAGAGTCCATTTCAATGCAATACGAGGAAACAATGCATCCCAAACCCAAAACGATACAAAATCATATTGTTTTTTAATGGAATAGCGGAGGACTGAGGAATTTATGTATTTGTTTATTCTTCACAAGGACATTTTGTCCATATTTGGGCTGGGATTCTTTGCCAAAGAATAATGTGTGTTGAAATTGCGCCCAGAGTTTCGTAATTACAAAACAAAAAACAATAAAATCATAATGTATTCTTGTCTGGCGTCGCGTATTGTACAAGAAACATAATACGTTAAGGTCAAATCAATTAATGATGACCGTATTTGTTCTTGCTATTAATCATTAATGGATTTATCAGGGAAAATCACGATATTCCTAGTTATGACAGGGAAATAAGAGCTCGCAGTAATTCTGAACTAAACTATTTGATTCTATAAACAGCTAACATAACATACATCGAAGGAATCACGTTCGAGATGCCGCAAGTGCTTGTTGTACCATATGGACTGACTTAAATTTTTGAAATTTTGTGTAAAATCGTCTCATTAATTTGACGGCTATTACGAAATATTTACTCAAACTCCATTGATCTCATCTAAAAAAAGCAGAGATTTCTGCGCAGAATGAGTCATTTAGTTAATTAGACCACGTGTCAGATCAGATGTAGTTTAATAATCCATTCTTCCCATATCATTTGCGTATCCCACTCTCTGCCGTACATTACAAGGAGGACACGGTTTGAGAAAATTGGTGGACTACTGCCACTAAATCACCGCAACGCTTCACGTGCCTAAAAAAGCGGACTTTTTTCTTATTCGGCTCATCATCTACATAGTTGGCAGTCGTGGTTTCTCGAAGCAAGTAGGGTCACAATTCACAATCACAACGTACAATGCAGAATGCAATGATGGCAAGGACTCTTTTAAAAAACCATCAGTGTCAGCTCAGGTTGACTCGACATTGTATTACAAAATTCAACACAGTTGGAAAGTGCTATGCTTTTGACTCAAGTAGTTTTCCTCATTGTTCCCCTCGACATCATAAAATCTGAGATAATGATTGTTCTTCTTCTATTTTGGGAGTTATTTTTATTTGTCACTACGTCGTAGTAGTGTACCACAGGTGTCCCTTACTATCTAGCCATGTTGTGGGTATGATCTCTCGAGCTGAATGCTGTAAAGAGATCTTTCTTGGGTGGGTATTTTCCTACTACTATGCTCACGCTGAATAGAATTCTATTGTATTATAATAAATACGCAAACGATTGGCTGTGCATTAATGTAGATGTCAATTAATGAGAGCATTTTGGATTACCTTACTTCGTTTTAAATTTTATTTGGAATCACAAATATAAATCTCAAAATGTGTCAGATTCAAAGAATCCGGATGGAATGAATTGCGCTGATTTAGTTTGCGAAATTTTTATGCCGTTCATATTTTGATAACCATTTCTAACGTCTCGTACATACAATTGCTGAAACGTATGAGCATGATCTTATGCAGATTAAGAAAAAACAACAATTCATATTTTAAACTTCGACAGTATTTAGACAAACCTTTATTTCCTATCTTATCGAGTCACTGAACCAAGACAATTAACTCATGAGTTAGAAAAAACAAAATTGAACAGAGAAAGGAAACTTCTGAATCTTAAAAGAATCAAAATTTCAGGATGCACTTTCCGCTACAAATTGTGATTTCTAAAGATTACTGGTTTATTCATGGGTAGTAGTGAGAGATTGAAGACAATTACATTGCACATTCCACCGCATGGATGAATCGTGAGAATTTTAATAATATTTATATCCACATGTTTATCATGATTGAGTACAATAATAATTGCTTTTCCCTTGCATCTTCTTATCACCTGAGTTTGAGTATGTGTACATTTTATATTTCCTCTAGTCAAATCTGTGATCATGGAAGCATGACGCTGACATGACGCTGACGCTGATTCTTCGTCTTCGTTCGTTTCCTCAAATTCACACATGGACTTACTTAGACTGTCTTCGTCCATTAAATGTAACCCCACATTTCTCATCTCTAATAATAATACCAACACACTGACCCAAATCCAAACTAGTAGCCATGCCGTACAAAGAATTTGAATGAGCATGATTTACTTACAAGACACAAGACACAAGACACAAATAATCGTAAATAATAATAATATATTTTCATTTTTATTCGTGCAGAAAAAAGCACTACATTATTTGCATGTATGTATGAATGTGCGTATAGATTTATGAGTTAGTTGTCACTGTTTGTTTGTTATTCTCAACTGTTTGAAGTGCCATGCTCTTGACTCTACTTTTCGTTTGGATTTGTATTGTGTGGCATTGAATTGCACTTTTGTATCTATTGTAGCAAACATGCAGTCGCAAGTGCTACTGAAATTGTTGACCCTCAAAATCATTCTTTGGATCGTGATTTTAAAATGAAAGAGATGCTGGCTGGAGTGGAAATGAAATTGCAAGTCTGTCAACAAATAACAATTCATCCATTCAAGAGTAAACGTTTATGCTTTTAGGCTTCAAAAGTTATTTTAGCTATTTCTGAAAATATACTGACTCAACTGTAAAGAGTAGTATGTAAGGAGTGAGTTCTAGACAAAATGGCCGCCAAAAGGGGCGGAGCCAACGGGGATCGACCAATGGGGGCCGAGAGGAGGGGAGGGAGGTGGAAAACATGATGGCCGACCAAATCGATGAGGAAGACAGGGTGGTTCAAATAAAATCAATACAGGGTGGTTCAAATAAAATCAATACAGGGTGGTTCAAATAAAATCAATAAAGGATGGTTCAAAGAAAATTGATATTGTATGATTCCAAAATAGATCGATAATGTATGATTCCAAAAAAAAAAATCGATAGTGCGGGAGGGACGACAGTCTTTGGAGCGAGGGACTGCAGACTTTAAAACTAGAAACGACAGACTTTGGACTTTAGAACTAGAAACGGTGGACTTAGAAACTAGAAACGGCAGACTTTGAAACTAGAAACGAAAGACTTTGGATCTAGAAATGACAGACTTTAAAACTAGAAACGACAGACTTTGGACTTTAGAACTAGAAACGACAGACTTTGAAACTAGGTTTGAGGGACTTTGGGTCTAGAAACGGTAGGCTTTGGTCTGAGGAATGTAAGACTTTGGTCCAAACATATAATAATTTTAAAAAATTTAAAAAAAAATAAAGAATTGGAAAAAAAGAAATTAACTCACCGATTTTTCCGGACGACGAAAGGAGAACCTTCACACACG
>JAQFYE010001233.1:0-24644 GCA_034694305.1 Protaphorura glebata | reverse complement strand
TTGGGTTTTTCCTCTTCACCATCGTCGGCGGCTGCTGTTTTCTTTGCTACTTTCAGAACACATAACATGAAACATATGTTGTGGGTTTGTTACATCGGACAGACATGTATTTTTATAGAGTTATTTCCCAACTAAATATTTTTCTATTAAGTATATGACTATCCACGAGCAGTATCCAGACATCTATTTGGAAAAACACGCGATAATATTTCACCATGTCTTTTTGGTCCAAGAGTAGTTCTTATACCCTTCGATACTGTCCCTTTGACCTCGGATTTCTTTTTATCTATTGTACTTTCATCATTACCTGGTTCTTCGTCATCCGATGCTGCTATAAATTCAAATTCAGACAAAAAATTTGAATTAAATCTCAAAATTAGAATCATCAGATTTAGTATTATATATATAGTTGAGGGTAATTCATACCTTTCTTTGGGTGCGCTGAAATTTCCCCGACAATAATCAACACCAGGCCTACGATTGCGAGTAAGACGAATGTTCTCATTTTGAACGTATGTTTAAGAGCACCTGAACAAAATGGAGTTTATGTGAGTAACTGAGTTGATTGGAACAGTCACAAAGGTTGTTCGTCGTCTACTGTAAGGTGATATCGTCAGAGGTGGCAAGTTTCTGCAAAGTGAGAGTGATGAAACAAAGACATGAAAGTTTTATTCCGTCTTTGACAAAAATCGCGTGTTTGGGTACAGGGTGCAACGTGAGTATTGTCCACCCATAATGTCAGAACAGTGAAGGGAAAATGAAGCAATACACTAATTTTTAATTCACATGAAATCTACACTTTGTGGAAAATCAATTAGACTTAGAAACTATGGATGTACCGAATGGTGCTATTTCGGTTCGGAACATCTAGAGAAATATTCGGCTGAATACCGAATAATCGGTTGACCAAATCCCACCAACGGGTTTCTATGGACTTTTCTGCCCCAAATTTCCTGATGGATTTACAGTGAGGTATTCGGTTTCGGTTGGCCGAGTAGAAATTTTATGAAGATATGATATTCGGTACATTCTCGTTAGAGACCATCCACAATGGCTATACACTGTGTGCTGATAACGATGTATCACGATGTGATTTATCGACAGCTAAAATTTTGGTTGACTGGTTGGCCAGTCCAGACATTAAATTGGAAACGGAATGAATAACCGGGTATACAGCTAAGGAGGAAGCAGTGGATACTGTCTACTGACGACAGATTCTAAGTATTCATGACTGTCAAGACGGAAATAAATTATATTTATGAAACGTTACAGTGAGCTCAGATACTTATAGACCTATGAGACGGATTACTTAATTGTCGATTCTTACGAAACAGTAGGCCATAAAGTAGCTATTCACTTAATTCTATGAAATACTAATACTTATTCGACTCTTGATTTCACCTGACAATTTTAGAGCAGACTTTTAGAGATTTATTATGACAATAAATTACTGTTCATTGTATGGAACAGAATGTTGACTGCAATCCGAGCTTCTAAACTGACAGCATATTACACGAAAACGTCAAAAATTCCAACGATCAAACTCAGATCTATCAAATGAATTAACCTCGACCCGAAATTAAGATTAAAGAGATTCCAAACAAATAAATAAGTTCAAACAACAGAGTTCAAACCTATCAGATACTGAGCTTTACGTAACGTGACATCTCTTACGTGGCACCCAGCTCGAGGAAAACAACGATTTCTAAATTCTTAGCTTTATGTGTTTCGCCTTATCCTCTAGCCTTAAGCACTTTCTTTTTCGACAATGCGTTTTACTTTGAACAATCAAATCAAAGTCGTAAAATTCGAACTACGTCAGTCCTCTCCCTTTCTGTCCAACAAAACAGCACTAAACTAAAATGACTAATGTTAATAAAATAATTCACGTCAGCCTTGGATCTTTTCACTTGGGCTTTACAATGGCGTTAATTGCGACGTCATCACGCAGTTAAGGGCAAATGATTGACATCATAGTCGCGCTCGCGGTCATCCTGGGCACCTTTAATACAAACTGAAACTGTACGTGTTGTAAAATACAATACGCGTAAACTATATATTTTGTTAGACAAGACATAAATGCTGCTTCGCCCTAATTAACGAAGTTCGGAATGTGTTGTAGATACGGTAACGTAAATTGACGTCCTAAATCTTTTCCGCCAAATGTTCTTTCAGAAAATCTTATACGGCTGGCTAGTTTGCTCGTCAGTTCAGACGAGAAGGTTGATTTTAATTTAATATGGGTTTTATAAATCTTCAGGCATTACAAACGACAGGTCACTCTATATCAGAATTTCCTTCTGCTTAGCTTATAGTACTTCCTGACATGAAGACATGAAGACCAAAACTTCTGGTACTCAACACAGACCTTAATAAAGTTAAATCGGACTGAGATTAGGTAATTTTTTAACTCCTCTTTCTCTATCTGCTGGCGCAATTTTCTCAGGTGAAAAGATCATAGAAGTTCAACTGAATTAGAAACTAATCTTTAACTGAGGACGTTACCATAAAACAACTTCGCACCGTTTTGGTGAACTGAAGGGGTCAACATTCGTCTTGGTTCTGGAAATTCTGGATAAACATTAGGGAAAACTTCAGTGAAGACGAACCATGTATATAGTAGTGCAGTGGTAACGGTTGTCTGAAATTAGAAAACAGTAAAATGCACACTGACATTCTTAGTCCTAACTGTCATTTGGGTTTATTTTTATATAATTAGGAGGAAAGGGTTCATTTATAAAAGAACCGTTTCGGTCCAAAATATGCGTTATCGTATTCGTGGCCGACTATCCAATTAAGTCTTCCTCACCTAATAGCGTCCAACAGAGTAGTGTTGTCGGACTAGCATAGTTCATGACTATACAGTAAAAACTGTAACTCAGTTTATAACATTTATAACTAGTGGTCCTGCTGTCCATGTGTTTCATTTCAAAATACAAACAAATCCGTAACTTCTAGTAATTTTAATTCGGGTTGAGAGCTCAGATTTTCACAAGATCGTTTTAATATGGATTCCAAAATTATCATTCATCTTCTCATGATGTCTTTTCTGGTGTGCAACTTCAATTGCGGTGCTGATGGTTAGTTTGTCCAAAAATTGGATATATACATTTTGATGAGTAACTACAAATAAATAGATAGTGCTTTCAGCATTCATACAAGGTGGTTCATAAAATATATCGTTTGGCAGCTGAACCTTGAATGGCTTTTGAGTTTGCCAGGAGTGAGATACATTATATCCAGGATGCAGTGGGCAATAGTAATATAATTCATAATATTGTCTATCCTCCTGGGCAAATTTTGCGATCATTATAGCTCAGCATATTCATCATTAAATCCTCTGCAAATTGTAGAACTCACTTTTTTGACAACCGTACGTAGGAGGTTGGGTTTCGAACCTCACTGTACTATTATATTACGAAGAGTTTGTCCAAAATAAATATATATTTTTATGAGTTTGATCTATTTCTTTCCAATGTACTGCAACCAGAAGATTCCAGAGAATAATGAGATATACATTTGTCATAAAATAGTTTTTGAAGTAAAAGAAATGTAGTGCGAAATATGACCCACTCACCCTAGGTCGGAAAAGAGTCAAAATTATGAATTAGACAATGACATAATACTTCTGAAAAATGTAGAAGTGCTGAAATGCGCTTTTATGGAATTCATTTCTTAGCAAGGGATTTTAACTTCTAGAAATTCTCACCTGACTAGTCAATTAATTATAAGAAAAGGATATGAGAAGATTATAAGCGATCGTTCCGAAGTAAATTAGACAATAAGTTTTCATTATTGGATCTATCCAATTTTGATATCACTATACATTTACATTTAGGTATATATTTGGCATGGGATATAATGTGGACTTTGTAGAGATTTCGACAATGGAAATTCGGGGCACAGGCGCTGGCGTGCTTGTGAGGACTTGCACGTAAAATAAAATTATTCTCGAATTACTTTTGTCCAAATGTGTTCTGGGCCCAGTGTTCAGTACTGGTAAGTTCTCTATATCGTATAATTCCTTATGAAATGTACCAGTTCCGGAAAACAAGAACGTCTCCCGTGTGTCAAAGTGTTAAAAGTGATGAACCACCTAACGCTTTTTCAAGCAAATTGCCCAATTTTGTAATATCGAGAAAAACTGTCTCATAACTCGTAATATCAATTTTCCTTCAATTTCAGAACCCGAGGACATCAGACTTGCCAATACAGATGTCAAATCCGCCACACAGAAACCAAAACCTCTCAAACCGAAACCAGAACCAAAACCACTCATTTGCTCCAGTCCGATTGAACAACAAGAGGCTGTTGATATTGCTAATGAAATTGCTTTAATCGTGAATAGCGCCCTAGATCTTGGCGGACTCCTGATCCTTGACCAAACTGGAAGAACAAGTTACACAGAGTTGACGAAAAAGGTTATGGAATCTCTAAAGAATGGATGGTCCAAACCAGGAGTCACCGACGCCATTTCATCAGCCATTGCAGATCCCTTGAATGAAATTCCGATAGTTGGGTCAACAATAGCTACGGGAGTTAAAACAATAATTAAGGTTTCTCTGGATATTAGGAAGAGGCGACTGGGATGTTAACGGTTTGGAAAAGTACTGCGATTCCCATTACACGTCGTTGTCTTATTTAAGAAATGAAGCCAATCTTTGAAATTCTTTAAGCTATTATTTAAATTCCCAAAATATTCTCACAATGGGATGGCATGTGGAGTGGAGTGGGATAATTATTATCTAACTATCAGGTTATTCTCTCAGAGCACGGATTAGACTCCAATTGATTTAGACAAGATAACACTGACGTCTGATTTCGAAGATAGTTAATTTATTCAGAAGAGAAATTTCATTTGTTATATGTACATAGAAAAACCATTCAATATTATTCCATAAATATTATAGTGAATGAACTGCATTATTTCATTGTGATAAATTAACCCTCCACCTCCATTGGAACTGGAACCACATTTTGCTCGGAAACAGTGCCGGACGGCGCTTGACTTCCAGCAGGGTCCGCAGTCTGAAGAAACAAATGTTTATGAACCATTTCTTCCTTGTTGATTAGATGTGTTGTACGGGCGATAAGGCTCATGAGTGAGTTCAAATTATGGGACCAATCATTCAACAATTCACTCGGGTCTTTTGATTCTTGAAATGAAACAATTCCAGCCGGACGATCTGTTTTCCCTTTAACTGTTCCAGCCACAACCATGGTGCACAAGACTTCTTCAACTTCCTGTTACAAAAGTGAGAAAGAACTTGTAAAATGAAATATTGGCAAATAAAGTTTCATCGACAAAAATCGGACGTTGAAAAATATAATTACCTCAGATTTCAAGTCCAACAGCTGTGCCATTCTGGATAGAGTAACTTTGGTGTAGTACTTTGCCATTATGCGGATATTCTGTAATTAAAATATCAAATATTAAAATATATTTATTACTGAATGTTCGCTCGTAAGACCTCCAAATTGTCAATCACCAGAATTCCAGAATTTAACAAAAACTACACTAGAAATTCTTGTAACCTCTACAAAATTAACTAATAACTTACATGTTCAACAACTCGATCCTTCATGTGCTGCCAGCGTTTAAGGCCAAACGCAGATTCGTCAAAAACACCAGTCTGCGGAGAACCTGGACTTAAACCTTTAAGCTCAGCCTCGTAAGTAGCAACTAATTCCTTCCAATTAATCAATTCCTGATTCTTGAAGAGTTCCAACAGAGTTCTGGGAAGTTAAGGCAAACGTGAGTAATTATTTTAAACGTCGAGGTTTCTAAAGACTCGAAACTAAGAATTAACGTACTTGTAAGTTGGAATTGTCTCCATTGCTCGGTCTAGTAGCATTCTGTGCAACAAGTCCGACTGCTCATTATCGTAAGGGCTTAGGATGAGGTAAAGAACGGCGGAGCGATGTAAATGTTTCTTTTTCTCAGGGTCAGCCTGGATATTAGGTGTGTCCAACATAGCTCGTAAATGACGACAGATCGACAAATATCCACTCTCGTGTTGGTCCAATTCAATCATCCGACTGTTGATTGATCGGAAACAACCAAATTTTAGTTTACTCAGTTGATTATAATATTCTACGATAACTGAAAACTTACGTGTAAAATAAAATTTTCAAATCATGAGTAGACTCATCTTCAAAAAATTTCGTATTGATTTTCTTGGAAATAATTTGAGTTCGAATGTAGTCATTCTTAGCCAAACAGTAACGCATTTGCTCCAAAATTAGTTCCACCTACAAATGAAATCAGAGGAATTTAATAAAAACTCTCGCTTGCATTTACTCGAACATCATATTCCGATTCAGTTATAATGTTAATTATGATAGTTTCATTTTTACTTCATTAATGCATGAAACTGTAAATGAATGTGGTTGTGGTACTGGGAAGTCCTAATAAAATGTGACCTTCTCATAAATAAATTCGGAACTTCAAAACATTGCAAAAATAACAAGTAAGTTTTCCAAAAGTATATAAACATTATTTTGCGATTAATAATTTGTTTAAATTTAGAAATAACACCGCGATGTACATAGGTATACAAATGTATACAGGCATGGTCTACGGCAGTAATTATCACGTGACCCTACCTGGAAGTGTATGCATTTGTATACAGGGCTTGGTCAACAAAGTGGGAAAACTACCCTGGGCCCTCGAAAGGTTAATTTAATTTTTTTTTGAATTTAGAAGTAGAGGTTAAGAGACTCTTCTGAAATTAACGATTCACAATCGTCGTAGTGAAAAAACTGGAAAATATTGAATTTTACCTTCTCCCTCTTTTCCATTGACCCGTAAGTTTCAACTTGCAGCTCCTGGAGAATATTTGCGGCTTCGGTGATTTTTCCTTCCTCCTCTTTCATTTTGGACAATCGATGTGTCAAACGTGCTCGCTCGACTTCAACATAAATCTGAATTAAAAAATAATAATCAGCTGACTGAAAGCCAACGCATGATGCTACTACCAAGTAGGAACCGTTAAAAACACTTTTATTAAAAACCGAAAAAAACATTTTTATAGTTTTTGATCTAAAAATAAATTAATATTGAATTCACAATTCACAAATGAATTCATTCAGACGGAGGAAACCTTCTTGTTGTAAAACATTACACAAAACCAATTTGAATTTGATTAAAGTCAAAAACAAAAAATATATTTGATAAGCAATAATTAATAATTTCTGTGTAAAAATACGTTTTAAAAGATTCTCTTAATTTAGAAGAGAACTCGGATGGCAAGCGTGGAAGAAATTCACGGTCAGATGAGCGCAACCGTACGCCACCGTAATGAATCAAAAGCAACATACCTTTCCTTCGGTCACACTTCTGAGCGTTTCAATAAGTTCGTATTGAAGTTCCTTTGAGGGAAGTTGATCAAGATAAGTACAAGCTTCTTGGACCATTTTAACCACAGCTTGTTTCAACTGTCCTCGGCGTTTTGACAAAAGTGTAATGTACTCGTTAAGGCGAGGCCAATCCTTGGCTTCATAACACAACTGAGCAACAGTCACCAAGACTTTACCGGTTGAAATCATGTCACCTCCCTGAAAAAGAAAAGATTATTGATTATTTAACGTCATCTAATTTGACTTCACCTAAATCCAAATAATGCAGGCCTACTTACAGTTC
The DNA here is from genome assembly GCA_034694305.1 of Protaphorura glebata. Lineage (NCBI taxonomy): Eukaryota > Metazoa > Arthropoda > Collembola > Poduromorpha > Onychiuridae > Protaphorura > Protaphorura glebata. The sequence continues at coordinate 17,002 of JAQFYE010001233.1, read as the reverse complement.
TCGTGCTCTTCTCAAGTGTCATAAGTACTTCAAGGGCTTCAGTTAGCTTTCCGTCTTTGGCCATTTTTTGAGCTTCTGGGATTTTCTCGTCACAAGTAACGCTGTAATCGATTTCCATTTTAACCAATTCTCCACTCCCAGTAGACACTGGCATAGGTTCACCACCTTTTTCGCCCTTCCCTTTGGCCTTCACTACCTTCGGTTTCTAAAAGTTATCATAAAATATATCCAATTACATTTCGTTTTCACTGATTATTTAGTACCAAACCAATGAGTTCCGTTCCGTCATTGATAGACACGATCAAACCATCAAATAAAAGTAAATAGTATTGGTGCAATATTTTTGCAAATTGCATATCCTAGTAGTCGTGATATAGCAAGGAAACACCATACCATGGTCCGCAGTATACTGTAATCTTTGTCCAGACCACTCTAGATGGGCAACCACAACATATTAAGTCGCCCATGAAATGAAAAGTTACACCTTGGACAAAAATATTTGTAGAGCAGAAATAAAAGACCAAATTATACAGAGAACAACCTCAATTTGACAAGTTTTCCACGTCCATTCGTATTCAGAGTTCTGAAAACTTTAATTTTAATTCAAAATCTCTAAATTTGGAAACCGATCTAACGGTGAATCTAGCCTTCTAGATACTAGTTATTGAAGTACTTCTTAAAAAAATAAGAAATAATACACAATAATATTATCTGAGAAATCGGATAAGATAATACAATACAAAATCATCCACAATAACAGTACACCAGTTGATTAGAAAGCCCTTTAGAATTCTGAATAGGACTACTGTCTAATTCCGACACCTAGCAATTACCAACCACTACAGAGCAGTGGATTTAATTTTAATTTGACGTTATATTGAAAGTGCCTTAAATTAAAGACTTTAACACGGACCCTGACGTGGGACATGAGAAAATATGTTTTCGTTATTCGTAATTGTCCATTAAATCCGCCCGAGCTAAGTGATTCCTCCTTAAAAATCTCGATTTCTAATTAAGTAAGTTATATATTATAAATTATATGAAAATGAAAAAAGTCCTAAAATGAAAAATGGTAAATTTTACATTGACCAGTCTATACAAATTACAGATGTCCTACCACATTCAAATCCCTGTAAGTTGTGACCACCTGTGTGACCAGAAACCTGCAACGCGTACCAGAACGTCAGGTCGCCTGAGACAGGTTTCTCAGCACGGAAAAAATAGTTTACAAAATCATTAAATTTGTCAAATCAAAGGTCTTACCGCTGCTTCCATTTCTTTCGTTTAATTTCTTCAACTGATTCTTGTAATTAGCAGTTTCCTTTCTTCCTCTCCAATCCTTTCTTCCCTTGCACGTAAAATTTAATTAAGATTCTAAATTTCCAAATTTTTGATTTCTTTTGACCACGAGTGACTTGACAGAATTTGTTGGTTTCGAAGAAGCCGGGTGGAACCACGTAACGCACGCGCACGTCAGAAGAAATCCGCGGATTTTCCAAAACACAACCGGATTTGTTTTCATTAAAAAACTGTCCTTGAAAGTTGAAAGTGAAACGTTTTAATTTTGACACTAAATATGAAATAATAATAATTAAATTAACTAATCATCACTGAATAAATTACATTGCCATTAATATTAGGATACACACGGACACGTACAGGATTTTCTGGTGAGGTGGAGGAGGTCTCCCGCTAAATTATCGGATTTCCAGTGGATTGGATTTAATTGGTAAGTATATAATCAAATTCACTAATAAATGATCACTAATTAGTCTAACATAAGAATTCCTATTTTAATGCATACATTTGATTTGTAAAATGAAGTATACAAAATTACATTTTTAAGTTATCTCTTAAGACGGTTCAGATTCAGATTTTTCTAATAAATATTTCGAGAGATGAGAGATGTAAATTATTAGACCAACCCAAATCCACAAAAGTGAGTGTGTGCTAGTGGTACGATTGGTTCATCAGTTTCATTTAATTTACAGTGGTATGATTCTGATTTCTCTCAGGGTATTCATGTAAACAGTAAATGTAAACTGAAGAATGAACTTTACTTGACTGTGACTGTTCAAATTAAACGGTACTGTTTTTTGAGAATATGTACGTACGAAGTAAGTATTACTAAAAAACTCAAGCAGAATTAAATCTGATTGATTTACAAACTGTTACTTTTCTGATTTTCCAGAAATTTTTGGAAATGATGGAGACCGAGACAGGGTTGGAGGAATTTGACGAGGAACTTTTGACTTCACTTGGAGTTGATGTGGTAGACAGAGCAGCATTTGAGCAAGAGTTTCTGGATAAATTGGAAGAACAGTTCAAAGATAATGATCAACAGTTGGGGCAAATAATTGAGGAAGGGGAAGTGGTGGAAAATGAGGGTCGTTTGGCAGTTGGACAAGGTAATGCGTTGCAAGAGTCTCCTGATGGTGACCGTGAAAATACGTTTGATATTGCTCCATCCGGAGCGGATTCCGATTCCAAGTCTTACGAAAAATCAGAAGCAGTCACACAAAATGATACGATAATCAACAACATTGCCAGTGCCAGCACCAGTACGGGTTCTTCGATGCTGAAGTCATTACTTCTTGGAAAATCTCGCAATCATACAACCCTAACCCAGAAGGAACCGGCAGAAACCGAAACGGAAAAGCAAGTTAGGACTGGAGAAATGACGCCGTTTGGAAATGTGGTTCAGACAGGTCCCGCCAAAAAGTAAGTCGTTATCAGTCATAACCAATTCGGTTTACCGTGACTTAATCTGGCCTTATTTTATTTTTACTTTCAGGGATTCGTTTTTAGGATTTTCTCTGTACATGCAAAATCAAATCAGTCTCAACACAAAATTCCAAGAGAGACGAAGCCTGGGAAACAAAAATCATAAGAGAAAGGAGAAGTCGAAGAGTACGGATGATAATGATGATGACCGTGTCCACGATTCCGAACTCGACAGCGATGATAATGTACATGCTAAGAAAATAAAAAAATCGAAGGGAAAATCTCGAAGTCACAACCACAAGAAAGCTGCAATTGACATGAATGTATTATTTCCGAAAAAACGGAAAAAGAAAGCCCCGATCGGTACAGCGACTAGTGAGGACCCAAGGTTAGTTATTAAACTGGAACTGGAAAGATAGTTTTGCGATTGAACTTTGAACTGATCTGAATTAACGGTAATTCAACATTTTTAATTCCATAACCCACCAGGGACTCTCGTAGAAAGGCTGGAAAATCGCTTGCTGAAACCACTGGAGTTTATTTGAATGAAAGTGAGGGCAGTGATTATCTCCCTCCAACAGATTCAGATGGCTCAGGTAAATTAGTTTTTAGCCTCTGACCTACGGCGGCAACTTTCGACCCCGCATATTACTGTTCAATCGTATTCCAATTATAGTTGATGGTGAAGCGAAAATGTCTCGAAAATCGACCACTCCGAGGACTGGGAAGAAACGAGGACGTGGATCGCAATATAAGGAACCTGACACTTCCGACGAGGATTACGATGATAGTGACGTTGAAAGACCGACAAAGAAGAGTAAGATAATTAATACGACGACAAGATACTCAACTTAAACAAGTAATATAATTTGTATTTTGTATACTTGATTTTCAGGAAGAAAATTAACCGATGACGGTGATAACAAATCTTACTTGAAGCGTGTGGAAAATTGGAAAAACAATGAATTTCGGTTTACCGGAGAAATGCATACGATTGACGACGGTTCTAGTTTCAAAATCCCAATTCATCTTTGGGAGAGTCTCTATAAGTAATTTTTTTCGGAACTTTGACAACAATTTCGATTACACTTTTCTTTGTGAAGTTCTAATTGATATAATTATAATCATTGTTTGGTGCTCCAGTTACCAGAAGGTCGGAGTTAAATGGTTATGGGAACTTCACCAACAGCGGTCTGGAGGAATTCTTGGTGATGAAATGGGTTTGGGAAAAACAATCCAGGTCATAGCATTCCTCGCCGGGGTTTCCTGTTCTGATTTATTGTTCAGATTTTCTCCGTAAGTACCTAATTATTGCTTATTGTATTATTTCTCTGTTGACGACAATAACAGGATCCGTGAATTTTGTTTCAGATATCGAGGGTTGGGTCCAAGTCTAATCGTATGTCCGGCAACAGTCATGCATCAATGGGTTCGGGAATTTCATACCTGGTGGCCACCGTTTCGGGTCGCTATTTTACATGAATCTGGATCTTTTGGAGGTAATTCACAAAATCAAAATTACTGCTAATTATGTTTTACTTTAATTTGACTACGCGTTTTAACATTATTCAGGGACCAAATTGAACTTGATTCGTTCAATGCATGAAAGGAAAGGAATTATTGTGACAACTTACGCTGGCCTTGTGAATAACCTAGAGGAGATTTTAAGACATCAATGGCATTACGTCATTGTTGATGAAGGGCACAAAATTCGGAATCCCGATGCCAAAGTTTGTTTACAAAAATATCAGATAATTTCCAATCCTTTCAAGTACATTTGGTTGTAGTGTAGTAATAAAATGTGTGTACGTAGTTGACGATAGCCCTGAAGCAGATTACCACACCTCACAGACTTATTCTCTCCGGCTCTCCACTACAGAATAATTTGAAGGAACTCTGGTCACTCTTCGATTTCATTTATCCTGGCAAGCTGGGAACACTTCCAGTGTTCATGGAACAATTTTCTAGTGAGTAGTTCTTCTGAACTGATTTTGATTTTATAGAAGCAATCCTGTTTTGATCAACTTTGTTTTGTCAAATTAGTTCCCATTACACTTGGAGGATACGCAAACGCATCCGAAATTCAGGTAAATCTTTGATTAAAAAACTTTTATAGTCAGCTACATGTTTTAACATTATCGAAAATAAAGGTTGCTTGCGCTTTCAAATGTGCGACAACGTTACGAGAAATCATAAGTCCGTATTTGTTGAGAAGAATGAAATCTGATGTGAGTACTCACTTGAATTTACCACCGAAGAATGAACAGGTAAGCAAATATATTAAGTCGTTATACGACGAAGGCGACCTTGTGTCACCCAATTCTGTGCAGCGTCATATTTGTAAATCACGACCTTCTAATACCCAAGCTCATATTTATCGCCTGGACCAAGTCGTATGGGACAGGTGTTCCATATTTTTTTCAGTTTACTTCTTTGCTCATTAACATTTCCATGTAATTGATAGTTTACTCTGTATTATATCCAGGTTTTGTTCTGCAAATTGACGACTGAACAGCGAGAAGCGTATCTGGAGTATCTTAGTTCAGACCAAGTCAGCTCAATCATTAAAGGAAACTATGAAATATTTGTGGGTTTAATTTACTTACGGAAAATATGTAATCATCCGCATTTATATGACGGTGGCCCGAAAATATACAAAGATAATGAGCCTAAACACAGCCGAGTACCCAAAGATTTGATTAGTAAAACAAAAACTGGAAACATTGACTTAAACGACGAAGGGTCGGATCTTGAATTGGATCCGGAAGGAACATTTGGTCATTGGAGTAAATCTGGAAAAATGATTGTTGTGAGAACGTTGCTCAAACTATGGAAGAGACAAGAGCACAAAGTTCTATTGTTTAGTCAAAGTCGACAGGTTTGTGCAAATTATCTTCATAAAATTATTTTGGAAGAGTCCAGAACGAAATTTAACTATTTTGTTCTTTTGTGCCTAATTCTGAGTTAATTTTATTTTGTTACCCTGCTCAATAAATTTTTGTATCACGCGACTCTGCTTTTTAATTACAGATGCTCTGCATTTTAGAAAATTTTATCCGTTCGGAGAAATACTCGTACCTGAGACTAGACGGATCTACTTCCATTGGATCCAGACAACCAATGATCGAAAAATTCAATGAGGTCAATAGCGGTTTAATTGTTTAAGAATTGTTTATGGATTTCCAAACCTTGATATTAATATCTGCTTTTTTGTTTCTTTTTTTTAAGGATCCGTCAATTTTTGTTTTTATTCTTACGACAAGAGTGGGAGGACTGGGAGTGAATCTGACAGGGGGAAATCGAGTCATAATCTTTGATCCGGATTGGAATCCATCAACAGATCTACAAGCCCGAGAAAGAGCTTGGAGAATCGGGCAACAACGCCAAGTTACAATCTACCGACTCATAACGTCTGGAACTATCGAAGAAAAGATATACCACCGACAAATCTTTAAACAATTCCTCACGAATCGAGTTTTAAAAAATCCAAAACAAAAACGTTTCTTCAAAAGTAATGACATGATGGAACTTTTCACACTAAATGAAGGGCTGAAAGGGACAGAGACCCAAGCTATTTTTGCTGGAACTGGTTCTAATGTCAAAGTTCCAAAACGCCAAAAACCTGTTGAAAGGAAGTCTGGCAAATTCCGAAGAGTTCCACATTTGGTAAAACAAGCAACTTGTAAACCTGAGAATCCTGACGGTGAAGAAGGTGATGGAGAAACAATTGATCAATTGCCTTCAGGCTCCACAGATATGGGCACTAGTAGTAGTGGGAAACAAGACGATTATGTTCTTCGGAAATTATTTAAAAAATCAGGTGTAGAGGCAGCACTGAGACACGACAAAATTGTCGACACAAATGAGTCAGACTACTTAATAGTGGAGAAAGAGGCAGAGAGAGTAGCAAAAGACGCTGTCACAGCGCTGAAAAGATCAAGAGAGCAATGTTGGGCAGCTGATTCGGGGAATGTCACTTGGACTGGGAATAGCGGATCATTGCGTCCACAGCCTAAGTAAGTTGGTTGAAATACTGTAACAACTTAACAAGTGTTTAAAAGTTTTGATTCGTTAAGTTTGGTTTCTGCTAATTTTTGACTATACAATTTTTACGCCGTATCGTCGGCAGTCGGTAACGTACTCAATTTTTTTTTAAAAAACGAGTAAAGCGAGTTTTCCTCAAAATAATTTTCGAAACAAGATTTGTAAAAGCTAGACGGAACTTTTTATTACAATGTAGTTTAAATCTAAATTGTGGTTTAGCCAAATCAAATGCGTTGAGAGATACAGTTGAGTTTTAGGCTACTTGTTTTGGAGTTACTCCCTTTAGACGAACCTTCTTCCGCAGAACTGAATTTACCTACGGAACTACACACTATGTCGACCAATCATGTACGGGGAAATGTCAATTTTACAGCAAGTGAAGTTTATTTTTTTTTATTACCAGGAAACCGAAGATCGACTTCAATCGAAATCAGAAAAAGAAGTTGGAAACAGTGAAACCTACACCTCCCCCGGTAGAACCTCTCGAAACTTCATTTTTCAGTACACCAAAACTCAACGAAAACAAAGATTCAAAACAAGCGTTGTCATCTACTGATTTGCTGGCAATTATCCGACAAAGAAAGCGTCCATTGATTGACCCCAAACCGAGGCCTACATCTACGTCTGCGTTTTCTGATGGAATGGACTCAGAAGAACAAGCCGCCCCAACGAATTCAGCAGATGTGCCTCCAGTTGACGAAAAGAACATGGAGTTACTTCGAGAGATTCGAGAATTTATTGCATTTCGAGCCATGGTTGACGGTCAGGCTTCAACCGATGAACTTTTGGCAGAATTTGCAAACAAATTACCACCCAAAGACTCCCCTCTTTTTAAACAAATGCTAAATCAACTTTGTACTCATCGCCAAGTTGAGGGAAGACGTATTTGGAGACTTAAACCGGAATTTCGTTAATTGATTAATTTGTGAACTACATGACCTTGTACCTGTATCTGTTTATATTTTGAAAAAATGCACCTGTCAGCTGTCAAGCAGGTTAAAATCAGTTGTGAGCATTTGTGATATTTTTTTAAAAAATACGTTAAATAAAATTAAATGAACGTGTACGTTTGTGTTATGTTTGTGTGTATGTTTCTGTCCAGCTCTACAAGAAATTCATCCTGTTGTTTTATTTATCGTAAATGATGTAGAAACTAACGAGGGGAACGTCAGGGCGGGTAATTTTTGATCGCGACGAAAAGTATTTCTAAATTTGACTAAAAATAGTCATTTGACGTGTTTTTGCTTTTGACGCACATTTCGGTTTTTTGAAAGTTATATCGGTTTTTTCGAAATTTGAAAAACACCAAAAGAGCCCCCTTTGTTCCCAATATATTAGCATGGTAAATTGCATATTTTGTTGTTTAGGCCAAAAGGTGATCTCGGGAAACAAAAATTAAGAAAAATTGTTTTTTTTTTCGGAAAACTGTTAAAATGTAACAAATTGGTCACTGTGAGTTGTGTAAACACATTTGTGAGGTTTTGCTCAGGTTTGGGCACGGAAATAATTCAATTTAAGAAAATCAACCTTGAAACTTTTTTTTTTATGAACTCTCTAAATCTGAATACTAATTGAATTTCAATAAAAACACATTTTTTTGGTACACATTGACGGCTATGATTTATTTCATATTGCTCAAGACCCTGAGACTTTTACTTAAAAAAGAACAATAGCAAATTCAAAAAAAATAATTCGCACTATTATTATAGGAAAAAGCCTGCATAAACGAAAAAATTAGGCTTCCTTGATATCATTGATAAGTTGAAAAAAAAGTGAAGTGGGGAAACTTCGCGTTATATTAACTTGATTTTTTTTTTAAAAATTCAATTTTCAGTGAAATTGGTTAAGTATACATCGTCATAATGATAATAGTAAATATTTAAAAATCCAAATCTTAAGTCCGAATTTGCTTAAACATGGCAATAAGGTCAGTAAAAGTAATATTGTGATGACAAATTGACAAATATAACGCTCATAGTTTATATTCTAAACACCGACACGTAGACATGAAGGTGTACGTGATACAAGACTAAAACTACAAGGAAATAGGTCAAATGTACTAAATTTGACAAGGGTCAAGGGAAATCATTTCTGAAGATCAAGATACAAAAAAACCAGTAGTACAGACAATACAGTACATTACGATCACATTACAAAAGTTCTTTAAATTGACCTTTACTAGTTATGTCAGTATAATATTATAAATAATAAATGTGATGTAATTATATTTGTAGTTTGTAGTGTGTAATGTGGAATCCTTAATTCAACTGTTCCTCCCAAATACTAAAAGGTAATTCCATCTACACATGAAGAATCTAAAGTCGAAGATGACGGTATTTTACTCGAATCGACTTAAGTATGAACTCTCATCTTACAAGTTCCCATGTATTGTTTGTAGTAATGTGTAATGAAATACAGTTAGACCTTAAATACACTCCAATTGTCTGTAGACTCTTACAAAAATCTTGGGAAAGAAATAAATGTGTCTTCTTAAGCACGTTCACCCCGAATACGACGAGCCAATTGTATGTCCTTTGGCATAATTGTTACACGTTTAGCGTGAATGGCGCACAAGTTGGTGTCCTCAAACAAACCAACCAAATAAGCTTCAGAGGCTTCCTGTAAAGTTTAACAAAATAAATCAGCCCATTAGATATTCAGTTTCAATATTACCCTTATTTTAAGTATTTAGAATCAATGAATAATCATGTACCTGAAGTGCTCCAATGGCCGCAGACTGGAATCTGAGATCCGTCTTGAAATCTTGGGCGATTTCTCTCACGAGACGCTGGAATGGAAGCTTGCGAATTAGCAACTCAGTGGATTTTTGGTAACGACGGATTTCACGAAGAGCCACAGTTCCGGGCCTGAAAATAAAAATGGTATATTGTCAAGAATATAAAGATCATATAAACAATTGTATTTATTTTGTATTTGTTTTCAAAGTTGCAATTGTTACAAGTTGAAGTAAAATCTGTACGTGACGTTGAAGTAAATCAACAAATTACAAATTAGTACCTGTAACGATGTGGTTTCTTCACACCTCCGGTGGACGGAGCGCTCTTACGAGCAGCCTTGGTGGCTAGTTGTTTTCGAGGTGCTTTACCACCAGTAGATTTACGCGCCGTTTGCTTCGTACGAGCCATTTTGTATTAATGAGTTTGATTTCAAAATATCTGTCGTAAAAAAATAGACAAAATTAATATTTACAAAATGAACAATTCAATTCAGTATACGAAAGCACATTCTTCCTAACCACACATTCAAAGACGAGTAGCGAGTAGCACTAGTAGGAACGACGAGAACGAGATTGCTAACCTTTGTCAATTTCGTTGGTAACGTTATATGTTATAATGTTATAACGCCTTATCTAAAACAGGGTACGTATTCCCTGTCCGGACCTACGGAATTTGTGTCGTGTCAATACTTGTTTTCCAAGGAATCGAGTTTGACTTCATTAATTTTTCAGAAAACCAATTCAAACCGGCATAGGCATAGGTAGGAGAAATGACAATCTTTCAAGGTTCAATAACCGTATTGGATTTGGAGTCTCCAATATCCGTCACGCCCTCTGAGAAGCTATACCCCGACCCCCTTCCTTACAAATACCGCATGAATGAAAGCGCCTTATTATGTAATCCGTCTAAATTGAGTGGGTAGTGGCGTAGGGGGTAGTTAAGCAGAACCGAGAAAGAAATAAGTACCCAAGATACTAAGTTTAGACAGTTTAGAGTTGACCGACTTTTAACACTAATGAACATTCTTTACATAGTAGTGGCCTATTTATGCCAGACGGTAGATGAAACAAGAACGAATACAAAAAACAAAATGAAAATTATGAAGTTAACCAAATCAAGTTGATAGTCTAAAAAAATATTAACGCTTGTCCAAAGTATCAAAGTTTGCTTTCAATGTAAACTGTAAACGCAGGACGCAGTTTTTGTAGCTACCAAACCAATAGTAGTCAACATATAAACATTAACAATTATTAAGAACATGGACCAAGAAGAGGTCGGAAGACGAACGATTCGTCTGGACTACCTAAGTTTATGCGCGGGATCAGAGAGAAATCCACGTAATGCTGCGAAGCAAGCACCAGAACCAGACTGTCAGAACTTGACTCATGTAGTATGAGTCAAGCAGATTTAGCATTCAAGCTCAAGCATGAATGCTAGATTCCTATACAGGTAATTAAAACTGGAATTTATTGCTTCTACCGACTTTCATTCCAGGAAATCCATTCATATTCTCCTCGCGTTACTTCCGTATTTGAAAACGTCACAATAACGCTACGCATTTGTCAAAAACAAATTCTCAGGATTTCTTTATTTTCAATGTTAAAAAAATATGAAAAACGTCTAAAAATTCATCCCAGTATCAAAAAATATGTTTGTGTTGCTAGGTATGTGTATTTGGGGTGGGAGATATTGAGCGCCAAGCGGAACCCCCCTCCCCCTACACCCAACAAGATGACGCCATTGAAGTAGATTTTGAAATGTTAAAATTTTTGACGGGCCTGAAATTTTGGACTTTGACAGACTTTGAATGAGTTAATTTTGAATCACTGCTTAATGTCACTGATTAGAGGATTGAAATTGACTTACGTAGGATGAGTAGTGATGAATATTTGTGATGAGTGGATTTGTTTAGTTTTTTGAAAACTGAGTGAGTCGTGGACGCGTCCGCACAAGAGAGAGATGAGAGAGAAGTGAAGTGAGTCGGGTCGAGTTCGCTCTCGGCTCTTTCCTGTACGTTTGCGTGACGACAAAATACTGGGAATCGAGTGAAATTGACAACGCACAGGTAAGCTCATACTGTTCAAACAAAATAAAACTGAGTGAGTTTGTCATTTCAAAACTTATGACACTAACTTTCTGCAGGTGCTCTATCGGACAAAATCCTCCTTCACTTTTTCTAACAAGATGACCTTGCTTTAAGGTCAAATTAGACTTGTGGTGGCTTTCAGTGGATTGATCGGATGCCATGTTTTTTTAAAAATCAAAGATCTCTTTTAATGCTCAAGCTTTCAGAAAACAAATTGTTTCCTTCTTCAGGAAAAGAGAAATTAGACTTATTGGCACTTCTGAATTTTTGTGATTACTTTTACATTTCTGTTTATATCTCATAATGACCTGAGACGAATTTGTGTCATAACAAAACTGACCTGCGATGGATGACCTATGGTCAAATTGGGGTCAAACGTTAAAGTCTTAAGTTTTTCTGACTAAAAAGTCAAAACCAATTTTAGGTTGTCAGATAGCCTAGCCTAGCCTAACCTAATCTGAACTTGACATATGACCTTAAGGTGACCAAATGTTTCCGGAACGACTATTAAAATATACTTGAGTTCGAGTATACTTGAGACTTTTTACTTTACTTTACTTGAGTTCGGTATATCAAATCTGGTGACACTAAGAGTATGAGGCCGTGGCCCTATCTTTCTTGTGGCACAGACGATGACGTCATGGGGTCAATAACATTATGACTAAGCATTACTGGAATGGGCAAAACGTTCTGCTTTATTGAATGGATCGATTTCTGCTGTGCTCTGTTCCTGCAAAATCTCCATTCTCTTTTCTGTTTGGATAGTATGAGCTTACCTAATAGGAAAGTTGTCAGATGTTTTTGCAGGGCATTGTTGGCATTAAACGTCACTCACTCGTCCCTCCTCCTTCAAGGCGGGGAAGTGAAAAAAAGTGAACGGACGAACAGGGAAAATCAAAATATGAAGGAAAACGGCGAATCATGCCAGGTGGAGCTGTTTTCGGACTAACGAAAGAACGCAACGCAACATCTAAAACGATTTGATATTAATTGTGCGAGTATTCCAACATTTCCAAATTCCAACTATCCACCAATCCACTGCGCATCGAGTCTTTCTCGTTTGTTTTCGACATTTAAAATTTTGGTCCACCGTTAGAAATACATAGAAATTCTGTAACAATTCAACAATGTCCTTCCGAGCTTATTTTTCTAAATGCCTGCCTATAGTGTACTTTTAGTGCAGGCGGGATAACGCACAGCTCCCTTGATCACATACATTGTATTGTTGTTTAGAATATTTCCGTATGGAATGCTCTGATTCGGATTCGTCCAAGTTGAATCTTGTAAAAGTCGGATTCGGATTCTCAAGTCGCAAATCCGGCTCAAAGTTGGATTCGGATTTATTTGAGACTCGAATCAGTATTCGGATTCGTGACAGGCTGTCCTGATTTATTTTTTTGGTAAAATCTAAATAACACATCGCGTTCCATCTTACTTAATGAAGAGATACTGCGTGTTCTTTTTCATTTGGAATTTTATTAAATTCCCAGTTCACGAAAGGTACAGCCTGGGTTCAAATAAAAGCAAACACAACACAAGCGTCGTTCTATACATATACAGGGTGTCCCAGTTGTTTGATTATATTTTGGCGTAGCTACAAGAAATTATGTTATGGTCGCGTTGGAATTGGAATTGCCCGTAGCCATATTTTATTCGGTTAGGCCCTAGGGCTCACTAATTAATTACATTAGCTTTTAGGCAGAGACAATAGGGATCAAGACTTACAACCGGGGGACGGGGGTAGAAAAGGAGTCTCACGTCTTTTAAAAGTATACACATGAATTAATCCAGACGTCAGATTTGAGGGGGGAGTGGGGGTAGTCTTTAAACTCACCGAATCTAATACCCAGGGGAGGGGGGGGGTAAAAAATACGAGAAAACAGGCTAACGTAATTAATGGATGAGCCCTTATGCGACAATGTCACAATGTGTCTCCTTTCCAGAGCTCCCAAAATATTGTATCAAAAATATCGGTACGGAGAACATACTGTCCGAACAATAAAATAATTAAATTCATGATTTCTTCTACGAAACTTTCAAGAGAATTAATTTTGGAAGTATACACAGTATGCAGTGAAAGATTCTAATTCGTGACAGAAAAATAAAATTAATTTGGTTTAAGACTTGAAAATGTGATTTTTTTATGCTGACAATAATTATAGTCTCTTCTCAATGCGAAAGATTGAGATAATTAATTTTCAAATTAAATTAAATTCTAATTACCTACCTCCCAATTGCATAGCATTCAATATAACTTGGCATAAGACCCGAAAGTATGTAAACAATAATTATTGTTGCGAAATAAAAGTCAGCATTGGCATTAATGCGCACAGTATAAACCGAAGACCATTAAAGGCAAAAATTTATTTCAATTTCAAGCAATCTCTCGAGTCTTGAGTTTTCGTTTCACATAATGATTTCCAAAAAATAAAGAATCAGAATCAGAGTTCGCACAGTATCGTAAGAACCGAAACAATTCAATTCCAAACATTCACTTTTTCACAATCTGGATAACATCTTCGTCGTTCATGACATGGTTCAGTCCCACTCGTTGAGGTGAATATTTGGTGCTAGTTCCCTGAAAAAATATATAAACAATTCAGCCCTTACGTACTTACGTATATTATATACTTTGAATGAATTGAATTACACATAACAACAAACACCGTATGACATAACAAGGAAACAATAAGTAGAAGAACGCTCACGCTAGCATTCAGCACTACAACTACTGCAAGTCGTTCAAGTCTCGTCTCAAGTGTCCTATCCTATTATTCCTATTTCTACATTGCTTACTAGGCATCTTTAAACGTTTACAAAGAATATATTAGAAGTACGTTGGAAGGATTGGATTGGGATGTTTAAAAAAATCCAAGACTTTATGTTGGTCAAGTGTTTACATTATACAAATCATTCACAACTTGTACTCTTGCAACTTTATGTGACCTGTCTGTCAGATTGGATTCCTTTTTCGTATTTCGTTGGATTAGTACTATTAAATCACTAGTTTGTTACATACCCATGCTAACCCATATTTAAAATGTTCAGCAATTGTCCTGTGAATTGAATGACAAACGTGTTCTACTGTAACTCCACGTCTCAAAATAATAGCATCTGAGAAATCCGGTGGCTGTCCAGGCTTCTTCGTGTAAACTCGAATCAAAGCCAAATATTCCCAAAGTTTGTCCAACAAATAATCCAAGTTTAGTTTCATGTTACAGCTTCAAACAAAAACAAAAAGACAAAAAGATTTAATTATCAAGAACTTCAAAGTTGATCCTCAATTATCGTAAATCTCACCTGACAACGACAGTGTGTGGTAGTCGCGCTATTCTGTCAACTTCTTCCATTGAAATCTGATCAATTTTATTGTACACGTACATGCAAGGCAAATATACCCTATTAGCAGAAATTACATCGATAAATTCATCCGCTGTGCAATCCTCTCTGAAAAGCACCTACGAATTTGGAAAATCATCACTTTAATTAAGCTGCAGAAAGTTTTCTATTCATTAAGTCAAGTCAGTCAAGTACCTCTGCATTGAAAATTTTATACTCGTGAAGTATGAGTTGAACCAATTTTTCATCACATTTTGTTAAATTACAAGTTGAGTTGAACGATACGCCGCCTGCCTTCTTGATCTTAAGAATCAATCAATTTTACTTTATAAAAACTGTTACTATAGTTTAGGAATTCCTTTGATTTCGATCGATAAAAAAAAACGAAGATTATTTCGCTGATCTAATTCTTAATTGATTACCTTGAAGTAAATATTTGGTTTCCTCTTATTTAACCTTATTCCAACTGATTCCAATTCAGCTTCTAGAAGTTCACGTTGTTTGTCACCTTTCCCAGCTTCCAACATCATAATTACCACATCGGAAGTTCGGGCCACAGCAATGACTTGTCTACCACGACCTTTTCCTTGTGATGCACTAGAAACAGAAATAAAATAAATCGTAGATCAATCAATTTCTTGAGTGTACTCCTGTACTCTGAAATTAGTTATTTGAAGAAATTGGGAATTACCCTTCAATAATTCCAGGAAGATCCAGGAGTTGAATATTTGCCCCCTTGTATTCAATGACGCCGGGAATGCAGGTCAATGTTGTGAATTCATAGGAAGCACACTCACTCTCCGTCTTCGTCACGGTGCTCAACAATGTGGACTTTAGACAATGTTTAACAAATTCGTTTGAAAATGCATAGAATTATTATGACTAAAATTTTGCTAATTAATTGTAACTGAGATCATATACCTTTCCAACGGACGGAAATCCAATCAGTGCACATCTAGCATCTCCTGATTTGAGCACATCAAACCCATCACCCTTTTCACCTTTCTTGGCCGGTTCAAGAAGTTGGGAACGATATTTGGCTAGTTTGGCTTTCAGCACTCCCAGATGATGTTCAGTCGCTGAAATAAAAATTCAAAAATATAATCTGCTAATTCGCAAAGCTAGTCGTAACATAAAAATTCCTAAACTCAACCCCATCAATGGAACTCAAACAAAATCTTACAGATTAAACTCGATTTATACCTATATTTTTGTACCCGGAATCGGGATTGGATAGTGAAAATCAGTATATGCCCAAAATTCTAAACTCTAATCACACTAAAATAAATAAACTATTACGTTTACTCAGTTCACTGTCCAATACTGTTTCGATGGAATGGAATATGAGAAGATAGATTCTACTTTTAGACTATATTCGAGATTCTGAGATTCATTCAATTATAATCGCGCACATGCCATCACTTTCCGCCCGCAGTCTATCTGCATTGCTCAAACAAACACCCCTTTATTCTTCTGTAAATGTTATGTAAATGACGACGGCCTTGCAATTGACCTAGGCCTAGAAGTACCAAGGACGCTCGAAGTATATCAAGTATATCTGGTAGTAGGAGAGAACTCTACAAGATAAAATCATCTTCCAAGCAATCCAGCAATCAAAACATAACATTGTCTATCTGAAGGGTCAAAATCTCTTCATAACGTATAGTAGCGCATGACATGCATAGACTGTAAGGCGCAAGTAAAACTGACGTGAAACATTGAGGATATTATAATGCTGCGTCAGTTGTGTCTGTGTGCCGATATGTTGCCTGCGTCCAATAGTTTCCTGCTTAATTTCAGTAACTGGTGAAGGAATATTTTTTACAAATTCGTTTTGCCGAGTTTCAATTCTTTTATAGATTAGGTTAGGTATAAAAAACTTACTGAGATTTGCAGAGCAGGACTTAACCTAACAAAAATTTGCATGGAATAACCTAAATAGCTTTAGTATTTTAGTATTCAAAGTAAATTATGCTACCAACAAGTGAAAACAACAATTGTGCGGGTCCGACGAAAAACAAGATATCTCGAGTTTGACCTCTCACCTCCTTGGTGCCCATACCAACCAATA
>JAQFYE010001232.1:0-24647 GCA_034694305.1 Protaphorura glebata | reverse complement strand
CTCTGATATTCAACATGAATGTTCGTCACAATAGTCTTTACTTTTAATCAACTTTCACTTGGGGTCGCTCGACAACACTGATACTCTAAATTTCATTGGAATTGATATAAGGTAAAATATCTGTAATTTGACTCCATTACAATTATTCCTAACTCTTCGTACTACATATTTTTAAAATATTAATTTTTTAGTGTCTTGGGCAACTTTCTCTACACCTAAGTCACCTTCAATTCAAAGTCGTAGCAAGAATTGCTTCGATCAAGATTCTGACAGTTTATGTTACGGGTTACAACAATTATGAGTGTTGCAATAGAAAATGCAACAGAGGTTTGTGCAATTAAGACTCAGAAACTACCATAAAACCACACAATTAACTCACTGATTAATTGAAGCAGAAATCAAATCTAAAATTAAATAAAATCTGAAATTGAGCTGGAAATAAATCGAAATACGAGGAGCACAATGTCCGACATTTATTGAACTGCCATTTTATTTCATAATTTAAATAAATTATCTGACAAAAACGTTCTTTTCATGAGACAAATACTGTGTTAATTTAAAATAGGAAATAACATTAAAATAATCACAGGACAACAAATTAGTAGATAGTCATTAGAATGAAAGAACTCTTTTTTGAAAATGAAGGTCTAGAATCGAATGGATATTCTGGTACTAGGTACTCTTACTTTATTCAGAATGGTTGCATTGTTCAAAAACATTTGCATATCCGAAGTTAATTAGTAATCGGAAGAGGTCGACAAAATCTTGCACCAAAAGTTATGGTTTTGCAAAGTCCAGAGCAGCATTCAGAAGAAAAACTACAATCTTCATTAATTGGAAGGCATTGCTCGTTCAGGACCTTGGGAGGATCTTCAGCAATTGGAAGAGGTCGACAAAATCTTGCGCCAAAAGTTATAGTTTTGCAAAATCCAGAGCAGCACTCGGACGAAAAACTACAATCTTCATTAATTTCAAGGCATAAGGGCTCAATTGGAGAGAGCTAAAATAAAAATTTAGATAAAAATTAATAAAATATTTAACAATTTCAATCCAAATGTTGCATTAATCGAAATACAAAGTAGCTTACCCTGGCTGCAGAGTTCAGAACAGCACCTTCTGTGGTTCCGAAAACAACGGCTACGAACAAGCAGAAATATATTTTGGGATACATGTTTCACGGAGAAATTCAACTGACTGGAATTAATTAACGGGCAGCTCAACAACCTTACGAGGGTGCTGTCTTCAATAAATAAATAAATAAATGGTTGATGGCTTCCAAGCGTATTTTTGGTGTGAAGTGACTAAATGTGCGAAACCCGTCTCTTTATATAGTACGGGCATTCAACCTTATTGTGAATGTTTATTCTCAACATGATACGAATTAATTGCGTGGTAGACTGTGTATGAAGTATTGGAGATAGATAGGCCCATTCAAAACATCCGTTTTAAATGTGACAATGAGCGAACACGCGAAAACACCTCCAAGTCCCGATTATGTCATTTGATGTAATTTACTGCACTTTACAAAATAACTTTGGACGCGATCAACTGGATGAAGTATGAAGTGTGAAAGAATCAACTGCTGTGTGAAAAGACAGCTGAGCTTGTTAGAAGCCAGCTGCACGAGTAATTATGTGAAATGTCAGCTGTAGGAGTAATTATGTGAAATGTCAGCTGTACAAGTAGAGTAATTATGTGAAAAGTCAGTTGTACGAGTAATTATGTGAAATGTCAGCTGTAGGAGTAGAGTAATTATGTGAAAAGTCGGTTGTACGAGTAATTATATGAAAAAGTCAGCTGTGCGAGTAAGTCAAACAA
Source organism: Protaphorura glebata (assembly GCA_034694305.1). Taxonomy (NCBI): domain Eukaryota; kingdom Metazoa; phylum Arthropoda; class Collembola; order Poduromorpha; family Onychiuridae; genus Protaphorura; species Protaphorura glebata. The sequence continues at coordinate 22,829 of JAQFYE010001232.1, read as the reverse complement.
AAGGACACAAAACAACAACAGCAACAGTGGAGGTGGAGGTGTGATAGGCGACGAGACAGAAAGACAGCACTGACTGTCGACAGGTAAGATGAGTATATAGAACTTAAAAGACAGTCACTGACCGTCGAAAGGTATTGTAAGTCATGTAAATTTTAAAGACATACACTGGCCGTCGAAAAGGACTTCAGAAGTGAAGGCACAGATTACAGAATATAATATTAACGCAGGTTTACAATTTAACCCCATATTCACTAACAATATTGGAAGCATCTATACGGGACGCCCATGTTCAGTAAAATTGTTGGTAGTATCTGCATGTTCAATCATTGGAAGCATCCAAAGAGCACACTCATATTTAATCATTGGGAACATATGGAACACTCATATTTTATTTATGGAAGCATCTATTTCGGACACTCTTCATTGGCACCATCTATATATAAAACACTAGTATTTAATTACTGGAAGCATCTCCACCGAAATCTCACATTTCATCATTGGAAGCATCTATATAGAACCCTCATATTTAATCATTGGAAGCATCTCCACCGAACACACACATTTAACGAAAAAATCGCTGCCGTATAATACATGGAACCTAAAACTATGTTGATTAAGATACCGCTTCCTGTTGAGCACATCATGATATAAGAGTTATAGTTAACTTGCTGTCCAATGAACTCAAATGAAGCCATATGGGCAGGTCACTTTGTTGTCCGTATCAAGTAGACTGGGCAAAAATTACGACAGCCAATCAGAGTAACAACAACGGACACACCCACACACCACTGACCATTGTATAGCTCAGTCGTTCAGCTTTTCGCAACAGGCAACAACGAGTTAAACGGTTACATGAGAAAATGCGACGAAATGATGAGTACGTATGCCCAGATGCCCCGTGCTGCACTTGATACAATTATGAGTAATTAATTTTCCTTCACCAGCAAACCCCATTCATAGTGTATACTAAATATTATTCCTGCTTTGTGAGATCATTGTCGTGTAATTGAGAGTTCAAGTTTACTCGATCCTTGATATAATTAACACTTAATATAATCGGCACTGATAAAACGCTTATGCATGCATACAATGTTGATCTGAGAGATGCCGTCAAAATGTTTAATTTAATAAACACTTCTCTGTGTAGTTCTGCCCGGTAATGCCGTAGGGTAGTGACGACGTGATGGGCATCTACCGATGGAGTTCGCATAACACATTGGGGCGATATTGCTATTCATCGAAAAGTAGAAATAGATTAGATGTATATCACCAAAGACCAAAATGCACTACAGACGCATAAAATATAAATTGGACCGGAAAAATAAGTAATTTGTCTCCCCTTCATTGGGTTGGACGAACCTCTTTAGATTTCCTGTCTCGTCCGATGCCTGAGCTTCCGCACTCTGACTGAATGGGTTAATTTAGCTCTCTTGGTGTCAAACTATGGCGACCTCTGTCCACGTTAGTCCGTGAGTACTCGAAGGCTCTGCTAAGTACTGCACGTTAACTTTACTGCTTGAACACCTCTCGAGCCCTCCCTTCAAGCTGGTGAGGGAGCCCCAATGGGACGTTCGAGCGGCCATCGCGTATTGCACTAAAAGTCAACGTATAGTAGACATTCTGGAAGTCCTACAATGACATTTAGATGAAAATATTGAGTTCTTGTAGGACGCCTTTTTAGTAAGAAATTGTCCGACTTGTACAATAGGGAACGTACTTTCAAGCAACAACAGAATAATTTTCGACTAATGAAATCGAAACTCAGTTTTAATTGGTAAAATTTTACATGACCAAAATTTTATGATGTGTTATACCGGGGAATTTGAGGATTGATAAATGTTTAAACCGAAATGATTTGACAACTCTCCTACAAGGTATGCTCATTCTGTCCAAATAAGAAAAGTGAAGAAGGGTTTTGCAGATTAGAGATGCGGTGAGAGTGGTGCGGTTACAAAGTATCAGCCAAACCAGTAATGCTTAGTGCTTAGTCAGGACGTCATTGACCTCGTTGACGTCATGACTGGTGGCACGGGAGAGATGCATTTTCGGACAGTGAGACTTCATAGTAAGAAAGCGTTGTCAAATTATTTTGGTTCGTACTATTCATTTACCAGAAACTTTTCAATCGTAGTCAAAACTTGTTTCCAGCAATATGTACAGTTCATTTGTATATTAAAATGAGCTAATTAAAACTCGAATTTCGAAAACAATGATATCTGGGACAAGGGACAATTGCACCAATAAGGATTATGAATTTGCAATGGGTTTAAAATGTTAATTTAAAAATACTGAAGTTATCGGACTCTATAACTGCCTTTCAGAGATCTGCCGTTTGCTCATTTGAATTAATGAAAGTAGTTTTAAATGGTTGATAATAAGTTAATCATTTCAATACGTTGATAATTAAACGTAAGAAGCGAACACATGACTGCTATCAGAAAATGCTTGAGTATCTTATGTTAAAATGTAAGACTAGAAAATCAATTGTCTGCTGAAATCGCATTAAGATTACATTACATATACCTCACCGAAAATGCTGGCAAATGTTTTTTCAACCGAATCCGATCAGATTCAGATTCGTGTATAAGTCTGTCCAAAACGTATTTAGTCAGATTAGATATCTGAACTATCCGATCTCACAATTATCTGATGAAATTAAACTAGTCTATGTGTTCAATATTTACGCCAGAAGTTTGAATAAACACTCAAGTTGTCAAAATTGCGAAATAAAAATGACCGTCTGAGTAGACGAAGGATGTGTGGGTGAACTAAAAGTTTATTACACATTAATTTGACATTTAACTTTGGAAATGCTCTCCTGGCACGAAGAAATCATAATCATGTGTGTAAAAATACTGAGGTTCATCTTAAGGATTGCCTAGCCTATCTATCTACTTGTATAATTTTAATTGTTAACATGCCCGGAAATTCAAACCAAAAGTTGATCTGGTTGGTACGAGATTAGGGATTTATCTTATAATTATCATTGGATTTGTAGAGCACCCAAAACTCCCTCCAGCATTGCCACTTCTTTGCTTTCACTCTTTTCGTTGTACCTGTAACAAAATCAAACGAAGGTCACCTCAAGTATAATTCAATTACAAAAGAAAACCGCGCAGTCCTTATGGCAAAAAGCAGACTGTTGGACTTGGCTTCATTTCTAATGTTGTGGCCATTGACTACTTTAACAACTTTTGTGAAGGTTCTGTCAATCTAGCCGTTTGGTGGCCAGAAATACACGGGCAAAATTCGAAACTAATTTGATAATTTTCAAAATATACTCTTCACGGTAAAATAAGCCATAACTCCGACTCACCGTTTGGAAATTTCATCCGCTGCCCAATGCATAACTTTAGTGAATTCTTTCTTGTCGGGTGCAGGCACTCGTTGATTTGTTGCAAGACTGGAACCCGCCTAATGGAAACAATTTAATTAATACAAATATTTATAATTTTAATTCAAATTAAATATTGACTGTTTTGTGTGTGTCTTCGTTCGTACCAGAAAGAGTCCAAACAAGGCTCGCATACTGTCACCGTTCAGTTTGAGGGCCTCTGAGTAGTAGGACACAGCCATTTTCATGTTTTCAATCCCGCCCATCGTATAGCGAATGTCTGCTAGTCGTTGGTGTACAAAAAAATTGTGTGGATTATGAAGAATTAATTCTTCGGCGCAAAATGCTGCCCGTGGGTAGTCCGCTTCACCCAAGTACAAATCACATAGTTCAGACCATGCTTCTTGATCACTCATGAATCTAAAAGAGAAAACAAGAACAATGTTAATTTATAATACAAAATTTTAAGAAATGACTTCAATTGGTAGACATTCGCCGGTAAGAAATGGACAACCGTCATGATTTTTGTGTGTAAATTAGCTTAATTTTCATCGGCATGGGAATCGCTAACGGTACCCCTAGTAGTACGAACTAATAATAAGATGGACTAATTAAAAATTCCATTGACTTTACTTATTCAGATACTCCGTGAGTTCTTTAATAGCATCCGAAGTTTTCCCTTGACTTTTCAAGATCGCAATTTTCCTCTTGTAAGCCAATGAGTTGGTGTTGTCCTTTTTGATCATGTTGTCCAAAGCTTTCACGGCCTCATCAAACTTTTCCAAGGCATGAAGGCGAAGGACTTGGAGATACCTTTAGAAAAAAAATTAGAAATTGATTAAATCACAAAGAAGGAAAGGAAGGGAAAGTAGGAAAGAGAAAAAGACGAGTACTTGACTGATTCTGAATTGAACCAAAATTTGAAAAACAGAAAAAAAAGTTTAGCCTCTTGCCGAAAATATTACAACAGGTTAAAAATCCATTAAAATTTTACCTCACTCTCTCACTGGTTGGGAACCGAATTTTGAGCTCATAAATAGCATCCTCAGCAATAGGATAGTTATGGACGTCTAAGGCTGCAATTACGACTTGTTCTAGGACCATCCACTCTGAAACAACGTCAAAGTTAAAACAAATTTAGTCAAATCAATAACGTAAAATTGCAAAACGTGTCACACACGAATTCTGCAGGTAAAGTGCAAAAAAATATAATTAATTAACTCACTCTCATCCCCCAGCTTGGATGAATTGGCTCCCAAATAAGTAATCCATAAATGGACCACTTCTTCACTCTTCCTCTCATTCTCCTCTCTCCATTTTCTCAGTCTGTCTCTCGCATCTAAATAATTCCAAAACACAAATTAAAAATTAAATTTCAACAAAATATTCAAAATGTGGTCGTAAAAATAAAAGGGTTGGAGTTGACCGTTTGGGGTAGTTTTATGAAAATGTTCTATTTCGCGAAGAGCGTGTAAATTCCATGCCACCTTGTATTGAGAATTTTTCCAAATTTAAAAGACAAAATCTTTTTAGTCTTTGATGAAAATTTCGAGGTCAAACTTATCACTGTCAATAAGTTCCATTTCTATGAAGGCAGAATAGAAAATGTAAATTTGGGGTTGTTCATGTCACTGATGACCGTATACTAAATATTTTCAATAATTCGCTATTATTGACTGCGTAATCCAAATCGGTCAGATGTTGGTGAATCAAATTAGAAAATAAATACATATGACATACAACATTTACTAAAAATTCAGATAAATTGAACTACTGAAGACATACCTTGCCAGCCGCTCACATCATTGTCCGAATTAGAACTCATTGCACTTTTTGGTCTAATTGTTCCTCAAAAAAAAAATGGACAGAATCGATAATTTGGATGAAAAACTGCGATGATGACGTTGCTGACTAGTGTAGAAAAAGAACAGACTTGACCTAACAATGGGGTGTGACCAATAGTTCACTATCACTCACTGATCAATTGATTGATTTTAATCAGTTTCAATTAATTGGAATTGGAACGAATGATTGAGTCAAAAATGTGAAGTCGACGTGCACTTTTTCCCCTTCTGTTCTCCCTGATTTGCCTAATTTCAACTCTCAAATCTTCGCGGCCGTCGAGGCAAGAATTTCGCAGGGCTTAGAATTCAGAAATGGGAGAAGAGGAGATTGGGTTACCAGGAGGGCCAGTAACTACTAAAGTTATTTTTATAACTTGAATATTCATTTAAACGTCTTCAGTGCTACTTCGCCTTGTATCAACTGAACGAAATATTGGTTCGTAGGTCTGAATTGATATCAACGAGGTGAATCTTCTCTAAAGAAGTTACTCTAGAGGCCACATTGACCCAAATAATTAGAAGCCAAGATCTCCGAGGACCAATTTCCGTGCGAACACCCACCCGTACAGGGAATTGTGAAGTGGGTTGACCAGGAATTGAACCCGAGTATTTTTAAATGCATAACAGTTTCACTCATGGCAGGCGCACCTCACGAGTACAAAGGTGGAAATAAACTTTTAGTTAATAGATTCAAATTATGGATTTTATTTCTTAGGCAATCAAATTTTGCAAGATGACAACAACACAAGTGTCCAAATTCTATTATCATTGACACAATCAATGTCTCTCGCGCGCAGGATTTCGAAGTTAGTAGAGTAAATTTAATTTTTTAGTGTTGATGTCCGGTGTGGTCTTTCTAAGCAATGACGCACATGCTTTTGAGTTTAGCATTTTTGCCGTCTGACTTCACTGCAGCCTCATTCGCATTTTCACCATCACCGTCGAAAAAGTTGTCCACGACACTGGTCTCACGGATCAAGAAATCATCTTCCCCAAGATCCTTCAAAGTCTTGATAGTATTGAAAGATTTGACAGCCAAACTAGACATCTCACGGTCCCATTCATTCTCTTCTTTACGTTCGAATGCTTTCTCAAATTCATCTTGGGCTAAGATCAGCTCAGCGTAAGTCTCACAGTCCCGTGGATCCTTCTTGTACTCATTGATCATTTCGGTCGCGTGTTTGGAGACCATTTCCCAGGCGTACTCTGAAATATCAGTCAAAAGGTCAAAGGTCACTTTTGGTTAAAGTTTTTAACATAAGATAATTGTATCGACCAGGGTTGAATGGTATTAGCCACATGTAGGTCAATAGTTATGAACGGTTAAACCAATTACTGTACTCCCAGTGAATATTATCCTCTAGCTCAAAGGTCATCGATCGTTAACAGTAAACCCCATTTACCACTATGTGTTCACCGTTATGTATACCATTTTAACCCAATATGTGTTAAGCCCGAAGGTCACGGCGATTAGCAACGGTTCGAAGCCAATAAGCTAAAGGTCAGCGGTTAGTAATTGTTCTTAGTCAAAAGGCTGAAGGTCAGAGACTATTAATCGAAATCAGTTTACGGGTCACAGGTCAGCGACTACTAACAAGGCGGCCTTTGGGTCAAAGCTCAGTGATTATTAACCGCTCGGCCTAGCTGTCATAGTTCTGCAATTATTAACCGCTCGCCCTAGCTGTCATAGTTCTGCAATTATTAACCGCTGCGGTGGAAAGGTCAGTGACCAACAGCTGATAACGCAATAAGTCTATAACGTCAAACTTTAGTCGCATAATCCTGAATTAACTTACGAATGTCCTCATCACAAGATTTCTCAGCACACAAAGCGAATCGAATGACCCATTGACCTTTGTAGACAGATGGTACCATGTGAACCTTCCTACAAGTGTTCAGACCCTCTAAAAGTCTCGTTGTCGATTCATCCGGACCAATCAAACGGAAGGAGGTAAGCCCGACCTATGGAAAGTTGAGAAATGGTTATAGCGCTCTCCAGGTAATTCCTATCGTTCCGAATATTTGTCTTACCACAGTAGCAATGGGGAGCTCAAATCGTGGGTCTTTAACCACGTACTTCTCAAATAGCTTGGCCAAATGAATGTGCAATCGGACGTACTTTCGAATCCCTTCAACGCCGTAATTTCGAATGACCATCCAGAGTTTCATTGCCCGGAAGCGACGAGACATTGGGACACCCCAGTGCTGAAAAATATTCAGAAATTATATAGGGGCGTTATCAATTTGTTTAATTAATTACCAATTTATTGTCTTACCCGGAAGTCAACAATAGGATTATTGTGAATGGACTCATCATTTCCACTCATTGGGTCCGCAATCAAATATTTGTATCTGAACCTAGAACAAGTATGGCCAAAATTTTTAATTAAGTTTTGTGATATCCTATTTCAAATTATTTTTGTAAAAAAAAATTACCAATGCATAGAGCAATCGAAGTTGGTCAACATCCACTTGTTCGCATTCGTATCGAAGGACCATGCATACTAGAAAGAATAGGAGGAATTGGACTTATTAACTTTTTCCGAAGTGTTTCGATCCTATCCGAGTACACTGTGTAAAGTAATACTTAAAATTTTAATTGCATTACTGATGACACTTACCTCCATTCCTTTCATCAAATAGCGCATTTCCGGACAAGCGAATGAGGATCCTGCATAAGCACCATCCACATGCAGCCACATGTCATGATCGTGACAAATCGGTCCAATCTCCATCAAATCATCAAAGACACAAAGACCGGTTGACCCCAAAATGGCGGACACAAAAAATGGATACAATCCTTTGGCTTTATCTTCACGGATTGCCTGCGAAAGGAAAAAATTATCATATGAAATCCGATTGTATAAAGAAGGAAGGAAGATGTCCCGGAAATACGGGATGTCTTTAGAGAAGTTACTCTAGAGGGCCCATCGACTCAGATAATTAGACCAAAATCTCTGAGGACCAAGTACCGTGTGAACAGAACACCCAGCCGTACAAGGAATAGGAAAGCAAGTATGCGCCGACCAGGAATTGATCCCGGGACATTACAACCCAATCGGCCACCCTTAGAAGGATACCACTTTTGTGCCATAGGTCGTCCATTTAGAGAGGTTTCACAACATCATCATAAATACATATTATTTTTATATATTGCTGACCTCTTTCAAGCAAGTAGCGCTGATTCCACCGCGCACTCCTGGATTAAGGAAACGAAGACAGACGCTCCCAATCATTCCACCCTTTTCAACTGATGAATGTGACTGATTATTGGTATAGCCAACCAGCATTCCCAATAAAACAGCCCGTGGTTTGCTTGGGAAAAGTTTCCGAAGTTTCTTGACACCCAATTCTCTTGCAGCAATCATGGACAGCATAATACACTCGGAAGCCGATGCCTATAAAGTAGAAGACAAAATTTCGTTAATATTTTAGCACACAACCCCTTCTAATTTTTTTAAATTACGAATTCCAATTAAATTTAAATAAATTAAATAAATTGTAGGGTGACGTTTTTTAGTATTACGAAGAAAAGATAAGGGGTGGTTAACTTGCAAGAACTAAAATTCCTAAAAGTTATCCCATTGTTTATCTCTGTACCAAAATAACAAAAATTTACCTGAATCACGCCACCACCCACACTCTTCGGATTAGAAAAGCTGGAGAGGAAAAAGTCCGGAAGTCCCAAAAATTTAGCAACCCAGTCCATCACAATAATTTCCAGCTCTGTTGCAGCTGGGCATGATTCCTGAGACATATAAAACTTAGTGGCCGCCATTTTTTTTAATAACATTAAAAATAGAAAATTTAAAAATACCCATGAGGACGCGATGATCCCAGTCGCATTTGAGAAGACATCACCAAGAATTGATGGCCAACAGTTCCCGGCCGGGAAATAAGCGTGGAAATGAGGATGATTCCAATGAGCCATCTAAAATTTTGAAACATAATGTAAAAATTTGTACTTGTATAATATATGACCTTGACCCAAAATGACCCTTACCCCTTCCATGACAAATGGCTCCAAATCCTTCATGATAGCTGCCCATGTTTCCTTTTGTTCCGGAGCTTCGGTCGGCATTATTTTGGCCAAGTATCCTGGCTTGATGTTCGGCAAGCAATCCCGCTTGTTAATTGTCTCCATGTAGTTGGCCACATATTCGATCATTTCGTGGCCGGCGGCACAAAATTCTTGACAGTTCATTTTCTTGTACGACTTTCGTCACTTTCGATTCTATCAGAGCAATATTTTTAATGTGCACAGCAAAAGTTTGAAAACTCAACTGACCCGATTTCGAATTCGGAGCCTAGTTGTCTCAAAAATTCGTTTGTCGTGTCGACTTGCTTGAATTGTCGGTTGTCATGGGGGTCAAAATGTGGGCGCAAATTTTCTGGGCCAGCGAAATGTGTCAAATCCTTTGGGTACCTTGGAAGCGACAAAGTCGCCGAAAACAACTAAATATTAAGATAGCCATTAGAAATTGATATTTTCCCGATAAACCCGCCAACGGAAAATATTAGTATTTTTGGGAATTTAGTTCCTAATTTTGGGAAATTTGTCTTTCGGATTCTGATTTTAAGTTTAACGTAAGTTTGACCTTGACCTTCTGTTCTCATACAAGATGGCTTGTAAGGATTGTCGTGGCGGTGGTGGTGGTGGATTTTCTACACGAGTATCTGACGTCCGCCAACTTTACAGCCCAACTTACACAGTTCTTAAACCCGGAGAAAAGGCGGGATGTCAAAAAATGAAGTGCGGCGTCGTCCCACCCAGTTATATTCGACCAAAGTGCTTGATGGACTGTCGTCGAAAAGGTTGTGCTTGTCGGGACAAGTACAAACGTTATTGGACCAAGAATCCTGAAGTTGGATGCCCATCTGCCATCTATGAGAATCAACCTTGGTTCAAGGACCCTGTCGTTCAGGATGGTTGGGATGACTTTGTCGGAGAACTCGTCACGCCTTGTAACATTGGTTATCATCTTAAACCTGGGCCAGATGACTGTGAGTACAATTGTACCAAAGTTCGCTCTCTCATGGGTCCAAGTGTTTATTGTACTTGGGATCTTCCGGATCAGGATGAATGGTAAGACTTTTTCGGTCAATTTTGTTAATTTTATCTCTTGGACGATTATGTCCGAAATATTCTCTGAAGCATGAAGTAGACATTTCCCGTAATTCTGTCAAAATGTAGCATCAATCTTTGATACCAGAGCCAAGGTAGTGTAGTAGTACGGGGTTCCCATCCGCTACCTGTTCGGACGGGGTTCAATTCCCCGGGCCGGGTATATCACCGCCCGACTTTGATGTACTAAGAGGTTTTCACCTTGCATAGTCAAGGTTTTTTTCCTAATTCGCTTTCATGAATCAGTAAAGTGCCCTAATGGGGTAGGAAAGTCGGGTTATATGATGATGGCTATAAGATATTGGGTACAGTGTAGTGATAGATAGTGCAGTAATTCATCCGTCAAAATGAAGTGAATTCTGAACTTGCGGATCAGGTTTGGGGAGTTTCCCTTCATAGAAATAGACGATAAGCCATCATTTGACTCAGAATGTGTGATATCTGAATTCTGTCATCGCACAGCTCGTGGCAGATAACATGTCCAGAGTATAACCCCCAGTGTACTTTTAGTGATCATGACCCCGATTAACAATTTCTTTTGATTCCAGCGCAACTATCAAGTACGGATACAACCGAGACTGGCGTCGATACAATGAGGATCAGCGAAAATCAGCGAGTGATATCAAGTGCGGCTGCGCTGGGGAACCAGTCTGTTGTCCTCCGAAAAGTTGTGAGTGGCCACCCTATTTGGGGAAAATGTACGGGGCACGCTACATGGCTTGGTCTCATCCTCACAATATGATGTTCCCACGTCGTCAAGTCTTCAACTACCAGTCTCTACCAGTTTGTTGATTGGACGATAGGAACGACGACATCAACTAATAAATCAACCTTCTTCGTCCAAAATTTAACTCCCGAAGCTTACTCAACACAAATTAACCAAAATTTCAAAAATTAAAATTCTTGAATCGTCTGATAAATAGGTTAAATAATGTATATGCCGTGTCCACTGTAGTTGATAAAGAAAATGAATTAAAAAGTTTAAAAATTGTTCCAGAAAATTATAAATTTGAGTGAGTTTTTATTTCAGATTTTAAAAATTTGCCGATAATCAGAATAGCTATCCAAAATTAAATGAATAATCGAAACTTAAATACAATCATTGTTTATTTTCATATTATCCTGACTTGTCGGGTGTGCGCTTATTAAGAAATTAATGGGTTCTATAATTTCTTACATTTCGGACACATTTGACAGTACGTAGAGAAGCAGCAGTGCGTAAACTTGAGTGATAAGGCATCAATAAACAAGGATGTCATATATGAGGTAAATACGTATACGTATTTACCTCATCACTTGTGTTAAGGTTAGTTTTCACTGTTGATTTGCATATGACTAACGTACAATTAGAAGGATCAATCACATTTGGCAGACTTGGAAGCCGTCTTAGCCGATGTTAGTTACGTTATGGCTATGGAGAAGCGCAAATGCACTCCAGCAGCACGGACAAGTAGGAAAATTGTTTTACCTGATCCGAGTGTAGGGAGCGTCATAAAAACCATTCCTACAATTTCTTGAGTGATATACAAGAATTTTGTAGATGGAAGAATTTGGAGTTGTATGTTACTAGCAATTAACTCGGCCTACGCACGGCCGTGTCGAAGGCGACCAGGAGTTACACAAAAACTTTGCAGATGGCAATCGGAGTTGCAGAAACCGTTCTTGATACCGTAAATTCTGAATTCTGCTGGCCGAAAACAAAACCGTGACGAAATCCACAACGAAAGTGTAGTGTTTCAAGTATAATGGATTTGCGTGTGTGCACGAAACGGTTTTAGTTACCTTTTCCAATTATAATTTATTCATTCGCTTATTATTCACCGAATTATTCACTCAGAAACCGGGTGACGACTCTCGAGGGGACAATTTTATACAGAAGACAGGATGTGTAATTGGGCAATTACGGTACGTATAGATAATATTAAGATTTTGTGATTGTATGTACGAGACCTTCTGTGATTTCTGATTTAATTCACCATAGGATATTTCTTTTGCTGCCAGAATTCAGCGGTCTTACTGGCCACGACTATTTTAACTGTGTTAATTAACCTTAATTTCTTTCTTCGATTAACAAAATACTCAATGAGAAGAATTATGGCTGAAATTGTGAAGCCAAGGAGTAACATGTAGAATGACCCCTGCATGTCACTGATTCGAACTGTCCTATTCGCAACAGTACTGATAGTGGATGAACATTCATCTTTTTGTGGCCAATACTTTGACTTCCAATTTCTCATCATTCCAGTCTCCAACATTACTTTGATTCTGCTCAAATAGTTTTTCTAAATTTTAAATCCGACAAACCTAGACATCTTAAGAATTCTCCAGTGCAATCGAGAACTTACTCTTTGTTGAATATGTTCAGGTATGTACTTGAACTCGGTACAACCAGAGCGATCTGTTCGTCAAAAAATTCTTCCCTTCCTATAAAAGTAAATAATTTATTCTTTGGTTCCAAAGGGATATGGCGAATACCAAATATTTGGTAAATCGCTAAATTCAAATATTTACCGAGTGCAAAGTCACATTTTCCAGTCCTTTTCAGTTGTTCACTCATGGCGATAGTGAGCGTACTCTTCCAGTCAATATACGCATGATTGTCATATCGAATTTGATCCAAAACTGTGTCGTTCAAACTTTCGTGTCGTAACCCTTTTTCGTATATTTGGATGATGTTTTCTTTCAAAGATGACTAACAATTACATACAATTAGAATACTTGATAATCGAACTGTTTTAAACAAATACGCTAATAAATATCAACACAATTTGACCACGCTTTCGTACTAGGTAAGCTCATACAGTCCAAACAAACAAAATCGACTACCGTTATTTCAAAATTAGCGACACTGCGCTCAAGGAGGACGTATTCCGCAGTGTCACCATTTCAGAAGTCAGCGGGTCAATGTCGTCACGACTAAGCATTAGTCGTATGGGCAAAACCTTCAGATTATTAATTAATTTCTGCGAGACTCAAAATTTGCGAAATCATGATTGATTTTTTGTTTGGACAATATAAGTAGGGAAGTTGTCAATCAGTTTAGTCAACCACTGACCTTCAAATAATTTTCGACGATGCTGTCTGACACAAAGCCCCAAGAATTGACGCCACGTTTATGCAAAATGTCATCCAAAGAATTGACTGGGCTCTCTACTTTCGGAAATGTGAGAAATGCAACTAAATTCCCGGAATAAGTAGTGATGACAATCAAAACTAGAATCCACCAGAAACTGACGACAACACGACCACTAGCAGCATCCGGTAAATGAGTTCCTCCTATGTATAAGTTTGTAGATCAAATTAGGTTAAGGAAATAGCAACGCTACTACATGGAGCTAGTGATAAGGCACCACCGCATTTCAGTACCTTGTTGCAAGATTGCTCCAAATAAATACCAATAGCAATTTTTGAGCTTAAATAACCCAAATTTGTCATCCATGTGGTGGTAAGGATAATAGGGGCTGTGCCGGTGAACCAAATACAGTATCGGCGCGATAATTACAATCGATACTCCAAGACAGACCCATACCTGCATTGAAACAAATGATATATTGTCAACATTATCATTTTTCTTTTTTATTAAATCAGAGTTTCGGATATCTTTGAAGTGTAACAAACATTTCAATATTTTTAATGATAATGTGAAATCTTTCAAGGGGTCGTGAAGGAATAAATGTGAAGTATCAAAATTGGCCAAAATTGAGGTAAGTTGCCGCAACTAAGGACATCCTTGATATTGTGCTATGCCTTGCTGCATAGGACTGACTGCATACAATCACTTTTTTCCCAAGAACTTACGTCAATCGTGAACGGTGCTGCGAATAACATGACCCGGGAAAGTTCTGATGCCCGGTTGACCATAAACGAGTAAGCTTCTCGTTCAATGACACTCGTGAAATTGACAACCCTGGAGCGCTCAACGCTTACACTGAATGCGGCAGCAGCCAGCACCACCTGTCAGTACATGGAGAAAATCAGCTAATGGTCCGATTTGTCAAGTTGCTCCGCCTATCTTGGACCATAAGGTCACATGACTCTCAAAGCACACCCAGAAATGGCGGTCAGGGTGGGGAGTGTTGGGAGGTGGCACCGGGGCGTATTAGGACACCTTCCCTCATTATCATTATTTGCTGACCTTATTCTCAATGACCATGCCTGTCATTCCATCCCACTTTCCGTCTGGCTGCAGAAACCCCCATGTCCCGTATGGTGGAACTAAGACCTGGTAAGTAAAGTTCAAAGTGCTCGCCATGTGGTTTACAACTTCAAATATAAGTCCGCTGTACGTTGTTATTGAAGGGTCCTTCGGATCTGTCCCGAAAATCTGCCAAGGAGGGTACTGAAAATTTAATAAAACAATTGACAATGATCTCGTAGCAACTTAAGATGGTCCAAAAATAATCACTTATTACCGTAAATTACCGAATAGAAACCTGGGTTACTATTTTTTTTTGCCATCGCCAGACCCGGTTAGTATTTGAGACCAGGTTTGTATTCGGGACCGGTTTCTGATAATCAATTTACAGAATTCAAAAGTTAAACCGCGCAGCTATAATGGTTGGTGGGTCATAGAGAACCATAGAGTGAGCCATAGAGAACACGGTTAGTATTCGAGACCCGGTTTGTATTCGGGACCGGTTTGTATTCCTTCGATGGAGCTTTTGACCCGGTTATTATTCGAGACCAGGTTACTATTCGGGACCGGTTTCTATTCGGTAATTTACATAATTATAGATTTGTGACATTACTTTCAGGGTTTCAGATATCTTTCAAGGGGTGAAATTTTTGTATATATTTTTCATTACAAAATTCTAATTCCTTCAAGGGGTCGTGAGTGAAATAAATTTAATTGGCGCAAGTAGGACTTCACAGGTGCCATGCCGAATATAGTTAACCATACTTTGTGAATTTTGGGTGTAAGATTAGAAATGTTACATTTAAATGTTTCAACGACCTTTCGAAAGATACGAAATGACAAAACCCTAATTACATGAATAGATGTGATATCAATCATCCGTCCACGAAATCCTCCAGTCACGTGGGGAAACAAATCATCAAATTGTTGAAGCCCCGTCACTGGGTTCCAGTTGGCCACAGACAGAACCCTTTTTCCAAATTTCCCATTCTCAGCAGCTTCCAATTTCCAAAGATTTGAGCTTTTTTCGCACACTTTAAGAACGTGCGCGCCCAGGTTGTCCTGTTTGAAATAATGCGAATGCCAAAAGTGGTTAAAGTGTGCACCTCCATCAAGTACAAGTTGCGCTAGTTCTAGATCTACTAAATACATATTAATCCCTAATCACTGGCCATAGTATATTTTGGACCCAGTAGTACACAATTGGGACCCATTAAAAATTGTACAGCCTGCTGGGCCGTTAATTGGTATGTAGGTAAAGTTTCCAAATTATAAATTTTGCACGTACGTAAACCAATTTGACAATGTCCATGGTCCGATCCTTACGACTGGGTTTAATTAATTCCCATTCTTCGTCCGAAACTTGTAGAAACATATTGAATTCGGCTTCCGTCACATTTTCAATACATTGAAGAAAAAGCGTCATAATGTTCTCGACTTGACAAAACAAGGCTCCCTTCGAAAACACAAAAAATTAGGTTAAAGTAAGGGTGGTAGATGAAGTATGGGGTATTATGCGACTTGACACAGTTTATGAAATGCTGTCCAATTTACAATTTTATCAGTAGCCACGCTAGAATGATTGGAGATGAGGGCAACATTGACCCCATCGTTGATTCCTCTTCGAATGACATCCGTCCATCCACGCACACTACTTGCACCGTCCGAGGTTATAAACAAATACTGCATGCCAAAGGTCAGCACCCCAGTTTTCTTGGCCTGGTGGTCAAAATATAGATTTAAATGCACCAAAGTATACAGAAGTGGCTAAAATGCGAATACTACAAATATAGTTTCAAAACAATTATTGACATTTTAATTATATTTCTAATACGAATCTCTGTACAATAATTTCTAAAATTAACTTAATATTCTGGATTTATCAAAAAGAATTACAAAAACATAGCATTTATGAATAAAATCCTTACCGCATCCAGAACTGCACCAACATTTTTTCCCAGGGTTAAAGTTATAAAATTGGAGTCACGCCCCTTGTACCTATACAAGACTTCTTCGACTTGCTTATCTCTATCAATAAAAATAATAAAATTATTAAAATCTTGATGACTAAGAATTTTATAATTTATATTAATTAATTGAAAAAATATAATTTATTAATTAAAGATAAACTCACAATGATTTGAGTCGACTCATGCTATCAACATTAAAAATGGAGTAAGGAATATCTTTGATATCGACCACTGGGGATAATCCGCTGAGAACAGCGTCCAGGACGCCATCTCCCGTTTGGATGTCACAGATAATATTTGCATTCTTCCATTTTGGTAGTAACTTCCTGCTACGCATGTCTATCAGCAATTGGTACAGCCCATCCGTACTAGTAAACCATGTCAACGGTAGTGTCACGGCCAATGACGATGGTAGTCTTTGACAGCCAGGTTCTATAATACGACATAGTGAGTTACCGTAAATGTCTGTTTTGGGACCCGTCTTGTATTTTTTTTAGACAAGACCGATGTGTCAGACTTTCACCACTTTCTCCATGAAGAAAGCAGGAGAAAGTACTAACTTCAAGTCGGCATCAGGTTTCCAACGGGTCATTTACAGTAACTTCACCAAAATAAGGCAAATTAAATTATAAAATTAACTAATTTTCAAATTTTCTTACGTGTTAATGCAATGTGAGCAATGTCACCAAAATGTTCCGTAACTTTTACATTTAACTCATGTGTGTACTCACAAGGAGCAAAGCTAAAGAGGAAGACAATTTCTGGGAGAGAACTGAAATCATCCGACACTTCAAAATCAACGACTGAAATATTGCTAACTCTTGAATTATTAAAAGTAGAATTTGACCCGACGAACACCATATTGTTCACGATAGAAGTGACCATTTCTTTCACCGTACTCTCTACATAATGTGCATTCTCCATCACAGTTATCCCGGGTGAGATTACCACACCTGAAATTTTTAAATAAATATTAACTTGTGAATTCCAGAATTTTTTAATTTGCGTCGAATTCGGATTTTACGGTTTTCTTAATCATTTTACATACCCATAACGACATTCTTGTACTGGAAGTCTTGGCCAAGAACGGTGACGGACACTGATACGTACAGAATTGTGCATATAAAATAACTCGACAGATTTGACTTCATTTTTTAAATCTGTGAAACTAAATTTTATCACAAAACTTATAATTAATATAATAATTAGTAAAATAATTTTACAAGAAAAAACTAATGTATTTCCGAATCTCAAACTTGGATGCTCAGAAGCCTTAGCTCTGTAGGCCTAACGTGTCTACAGTTTCCAAAATCAAGAAATAGCCATGACCAGTGTAGTAAACGAATTGAAGCCAGAAATTCAATTTGGTTTTATTGTGGGAGTTCGATAAAAAATTGATGAGATTGGGCATACATCGGTAGACTAAAGCAGTGCCATTCAAAGTTTTGATTTCGACTTTTGCCTCAAAATCAATTTGTCGGACACGCAATCGGAATCGGAAATGAGAAATTCCTTGACGTTCTGCAATGAGAAAGGAAAATGCGATACACAAAACTGAATGTCAAGCTTTTTTATTGATGTAAAATCAAACAACCGTGATTGTGGAATCGGATTTCACATTTTGTAATACGAAATATTTTTTCGACAAGGGGAGACATTCCGGTGTGAATGAAAAAAAATGTAAAAAAATAAAATTGGTCAGAGTTGCGGCGCATATTTACAGAATCTTTCAACGACACTTAAAAAATGTTAAATAACGAAACCACAGATGACGCAAGGAATTCATAGGATTTTTAATTATACATGTTCTGCAGTGGAATAATAAAGAAAATGTTCTAACAGAGCACCCTGGAAATTTCCCTTGTGTTTTGAAGTCCGTGGTTACCGTCCACACTCTTTGTTTGATACTTTTTTCAACAACTCCAAGACGGGAAGTAAATATTTAATTTCTGGCCGCGCTATGCCATTTGTGCTCAAAATTGAGAGCTTGACTTGATTCTTTATCCCAAAAGTCCATTAGTAAGTCGCCGAAATGTAAAATAATTGATCATTTCAACTTTACGAAAAGTTTCGATAAACTCGATATACAGTTTCTCGCATATGTTTGTTCCTCCTAGAAATAAAATTAGGAAATTCAGTGCTTAGTCCAGTTTCGTAACAAAAATGCCACCAGGACGTGTTTTCTATATTTGGCTCGGTCTCTGGCTCGTTTCAGGTAATTCGCTTGACAACTGATACGGTAGTTTTACTAGGTACTGAATTATGTATTAATTTACATGTAAAAAAATAGCTGGAAATTTTGGACTGTCACTCGGTGCTTCAATCGGTCTGGACAACCATGGACAGAAATTTGGACCTGAATCTGATTCATGCTTAAAATATGCAGGGCCAATCGAAATTCGATTCGTGGACGGAATTTCAAACGCTGTCCAAGAAAAAATTGATTTTTTTGAGCCATTTCGGTTCCGAGCCAATAATTATGGAACAGCTGAGTATGAACTGGAATCCACCTTCTTGGGCGAACCAATATGTAAGCCTTACCGCTTAGTTTAACATTTTTGGGCTAAAAATTGGTAACGTCATTTTCTTAAAATGTTTCTTAAATTTTAAAATAGTTAATATTAAAATGGATTCGGGGCCAAGACCTGACACAGTCAAAGGTGGAGATTTGGACGGGTTCTATGGATTCTATAGAAGTTTTCTAGTGCCACGGACGGAGCAGAATCCGAGTCAAGTCAAACTGCCAATTAACGGGACAAGGTTTGTTGTAGTATATTTAAATTAATTAATACTTTTAATTGATAGTTAATAATTATTGTTTTGAATTTTCAGGATTGTATTTGAGATTTGGAATGTTTATATCCGGAAGAATAGCTCTGATCCATCCAAGGCTAAAGTTCTCCATGAACTCATCTCTTTGAATGTACTTTTCGAGGTTAGAAAATTTAATATTTTGTACAGGGTGGCTCATCACCATAGTTACTATAAAATATAATGCACTACAAAATGTATATCTCATTTTGTTTCTCTTCTCTGTTTTTGGTTGTATCGATGATTTATAGAGATTTCGTTATACAGGGTGTCCCAGAAAAAGTGGACCATTGTTTGATTATATTTCGGCGTATAGTTACAAGAAATTATGTTGCGGTCAGGTTGCAATTATCGTTAAATTGTAAGATTTTATTTTATCAACTTAGAACACACAATAACTTTATTAACTTAAACCGGACATTATGTTACGATATTTATTTTGGTCGGAATAAATTCTGAAAATTAATCAATAATTCCGACCCGATCGTAACATTATTTCTTGTAACTACGCCAAAATATAATCACACAATGGTGGGCTTTCTGCGCGAAACCCTGTATGTGATGATTTAATCTGAAAGAATATTTCCATTTACAGATCGGAGACAAAAGAAATGTTCGCTTCGACCCAATTCTGAGAACCATGCGTGAGATGTCAAGGAATTACTCAATACCGGTAAAGTTGCATATGAACTATGACCCTTACGGCCTTCTCCCACTTCAAGGAGCCTTTGCAGTCTACGAAACCTCCGCATTTCCATTCCGCCATCCGATCCCTGTTCAGAGTCAACCTAAGAGCCCATGCCAACCATTGGTGAAGGTTTATCTCTACGAAAAACGCCTAACGATGTCGGAAGGCCAATTTCAGGATTGCTTAAAAATGACAAGTCAGATAATTGGCTCGGAGCCAAATATGGCCTCAAATGTGACGACGGTGACCTCAAATCATTTCTCACCCAAAATTTACTACACACCAAAATCCGAACATTTGATTTTTCGTCGAACGGTGGCTGAAGCTGAGCCGAATGAAGCAGACGAACCTGGGGAAGGAGATGACAGCGAATATTATGATGATGAACCTGATGAAACTGATGATGAGTTAGAAGGAAAACCATCGGATCCAAAATACAATGTTTCAGGTCCAATTGAACCAGAAGATGAATCATTATTTCCACCAGATTGCTCTTATCTTTACCGGCTACAAAATATTATGGAAGCCAAAATTCTTGAACATAGGAGCAGGAATGGTGGCTCCCATCAAATCATCTCAATCTCAACATTCTTCCTTCCGTTTTTGCCAATTATCGTCAAATTTTAACCTAAATACACACATTTGGATGGAGTCAAAGTTGAATTGTCTAATTCAATGTGCAAAACAGAGAATTGAGTGACAGCGTCCTGTGGGCTATGAAAATTACACATTCGGTGTGATTAATGAAAATGGCTGAGTATACTTTTACATATAAAATTTTATTAGTCAACAGGTCTTAGGCTAATGTTAATGCTAACTCAAGTGCGTGAGAAATTGTAAAAAAAAACCTCTTGAAATTTAATAAAAATGAGACTGTTGGCTATAAAGTTACACATTGTCAGAAAACGACAAATTATTCTAATTACTTTGTTTCATGTTTACGAGTAGACCCTCAAACTTGCAAACATTATGACTGGAATTGCCGAATTTGTTAGATTTCCTGAGCGTAAGACTCATTGTCAGGGGTAATTCATGGATTGAAGTGGAGTAAACTGGAGATCAGTTTGGGAAAATATTTAATTGGCCAAAGTCCACGTAGTATGTATATAAATTGAGTATCTGTTGTCCAACAAAAAATGTTAAACGACTACAGCAGGACGTACAGGGTGTTCCAAAAATGATCTCTACCTATTGTATTATATATTCTCAGGTTCGACGGATTGTCCAAATCTTATGAGGTACATAAAAATTATTTTGGCACACCCTGTAGGCATGACCTGGGATCGTGGTCGTGACTCGTGATGTCAGACTCAGAATTAACAATTTATGAGACATTGTTAAAATTCCTTCGCGATTAGGAGTAGAAACTTAAAAAGTGTTTACTCAGACTCATGAATTTATATAACTCATCAGCTTCTGGACAGGTGCGATTTAGTGATAAAATCTAATGCAGGTTTATTGATTAAATGCAGTCCGTACGTACACACTTAAAACACTTAATTCTAGCCAAACCATAAACCCAATCAGTCACTATTCTTTAACTCTTCAACTTAGACTCCGAACAAAAAATTTTATTCACCAATTTTTGGCCATACAGTATTGTCAGACCGAGTTGGAGGATATAGGTCATGTTGACAGAATTCAAGCTCGTTTGTGGACTACTGCTCCTGCTAACGTTGGGACAGGTTAACGGAGTCGCTGTAAATATCATCGGCGGAGGAAGTACTTTCAAGGGTAAAAATAATTCTAGTTTCTCTTATGCAGTGCAGTGAAATCTCTATATCGAACAATTTTTTAACCGAGCATCGGTTATTCACAGACTGCAAGTTTCTGTGTTAGAACGCTACCAAATATTAAACGTTACAGACACCGAAGTAATTTCAAAGTGTTTTGTGTGTTTGATTTGCTGTCAGAAAATGTAATGAATGACAGAACAGAAATGTAAACCGTTGGACGTGTCTACAGTTCATCAACTCTGCAGTCATTGACCTCCTGAACAACTTTTGTGAAGGTCTTACCCCGAAAAGTCCGACAGTTCGGCTGCTATAGAATATATGGGCCAAATACACTTTGTGATGTCATGAATGCGTCTCGGATTCCTATGACGACGTCACAAATTAAGTGTATTTGATCCTTGTATTTCTGGCAACAAAAGAGTTTTCGGGGTAGAACTTCCACAAACCTTGTTCAGGTGGTCCAGAATTGGTATGGATACCAAAAATCCAACCAAATTCGAATTTCTTCCTTTTTAGTGTGTGGGGTGTGTGCGGTATTTTTTAACTAGAGCTTTATAGAAATTAAAACAAAATTGTATGTTTTCCAAAAGGGGAGTTCCCATGGATGGTCTCAATTCAATTCAATGCAATCCAAGGTTTACAACATATCTGTGGTGGTGCCATCATTAATGAAACCCATGTCATCACTGCTGCTCACTGTGCTGAATTTGAGTTGAGGGATTTGCTCGTAAGTCCAAGGAAATGGAAATAAAATGTCTCTTTTTTCAAAAACAATATTTAAATTCAATGTTAGATCGTTGCCGGAGCTGATAATATTAAAGTGAATGAGAACACTCAACAAAGGCGTGTCCCGTTTTCAATTTACATGCATCCGGAATACCAATCTGGTAAGGCCATGAATAAGTAATATGCCCTAATGGGGTAGGAAACTCGGGTACCACGATGATACATATTGATGGTTAGGTGTATGTATATGAGATAAATTCTGAACCTGCAATGCATGGTTGGCATATTTCTGCTTCTAAGACGATAAGCCATAATTTGTGAAAGAAAGTCTCATATTATTAATCTGAATTCTGTCATCGCACAACTCAGGATAGTTAAAGAACTGTTACATACAGAGAAGTATGTAATGTGTTTACTTAATTAGGAATAACTTGGACTGATGAATAGACTGGACTGGTGT
>JAQFYE010001231.1:0-24676 GCA_034694305.1 Protaphorura glebata | reverse complement strand
AGTCCGAGTTGAGTAATGACCGCAATTGTTGGAATTTATCATGGGTGAAGCTAGGAAGAAACTGATCCTCCCCACCAATTTATCACAAAAGTTTTGGTGTTAATGATCATGACTTAATTAGAGCGTGAAAAAGTGAAATACCAGCAAAGGTCAGAGGAAATATGTTTCATTCGAGCGGCCTGTAGGAAATTTTTTCTACATACGCACATAAAAACTTAGAATATAACGACCGTTCAACCTCTCCGGAACTTCTTATTGCTTACTTATTACTTGTACTATAACAATAACAATAATAATAAGCCAAACACAATAGAACCATTATCATTATCAAGATAAATCTTAAGTGCAGTGCAAATAGGAATTAACTAAAACCTGATTAGCTAGACCCCAAATGCCGAGGCTCGCGAGACCGTTGAAGCGAAGTCGTAAGGGTAGTATTTCAACACATCGCTATTTGGGGGTTCGATTCCTTGATCAGATCCACATTTTGATGAATTAATGACACCAATATCATCACTGGGAGCACTGTACTGATTTATGAAAGCGAAAGTGGAAAAAACCCTGGGTAAGCAAGGTAAAACCCTCGGAGTGTAGGAAAGGTCGGGCTGGGATACCAGGCCTGGGGAATCGAACCCCGCCCCAACAGGTAGCAGATGGGAACCCCGTACTACTACGCCGTCTTTGCTATATGGTGGAATTCTTATCAGAAGAGTCATGCCTGTTCACGCATGTAGTGGTAAGGTAATTGATTAACTTACATTCTTGAGATCGTGTTTATTTACTGCGCTTTCCGTACGTTCTAACAACTCTATTTTTTTTAATCAGACAGTGGAATGCACGGCTGTAGCATACGTATAATTAGTACTTTTGTGTTAGGGAAAGGATTAATAGTTTTAAAATTCATTAGTGATCGTGTTTGATGAGTCTAGTAGGTTTTAGACTTTCACAACACTGTGTAGGGAAAACAAGTCGAGTAATAAGATTTGAAGGCTCTTTCAATTAGAAAACAACACGTAATTTCCTTTATTTCCTGTTTGTCAACGCGAGCTGTCTGCTCAAATGCAAGGAGTGCAAGGCTCTTTAAATTTATTCCGGCCATGCCTAGTTACGCCTATGCCTCGTGTCTTCCTAACTACTCTGTCCAAGTGCTAATTCGTTAATTAACTAGAGAGAAAATTAGTCAGTTGATAAATCCCATTATCTGTTTCTCTTGACATACATATATTTATCGCACATACGTCTCTCTCACAAGGGACACTGTCCTGAGAAGCTCAGATCATCGTAAAACAAGCACATCACTTGCGGCTAGTCATTTCAGGTATTCACTGGTCACGAATGTACCGATTTAAAAAAAACATTCGGTGTTGTCTATCCTGAGTCGAGTGATCACAGAATTCAGATATCACGCATTCTAAGTCAAATTATGGCTTATCTTCTATTTCTATGAGGGAGAAAACCGCAACCCCTGCTATGTAGGTTCAGAAATCATCTCATTTTGATGAATGGATTAGTTCACTAGTACTTTTTTTCTGAATTTCATAAACCTGATGCTGACCTTCATAAATTTTGTATTCTGATTCTGAAAATACGATCTTTACGTTTGAATACCATCCCTTATGAACACATACGGCAAACTAGCTACTCGTAATTACACTATATGTAATAGTATTTAAAAGTTTCCTTCGATGACACTTAATTCAGCTTTTTATACGAGTTTGGAGTGCGGTTGCCGTGACAAACATGGCACATTTCACATTTGGAATGACGAATGTCTTGACGGTCTTCGCATGGCAGATTTATTAACCATTACGATTAACTATTACAGGAATGGGATGGTCGATGGTGTTCTCCTTGAGTGACAGTTTTAAATACACTCAAAGTAGTCAGACCTGTACGTGGTACGACTCCGTCAGTCACAGAAGTAAATTTTGTAAGTTGTATAATCTATTTAACTGGCAAATCTCCCAGTATTAGGACCCGGACTATCTCCTTCGGGCTCTTCTTCATCATGATCATCATGTACATGTTTATAGAGACAGAGAGATGGATTACTCTAAAGTCAAAACAATTTCCACTGCTCCCATTACTCATTTCCTTACATGTAAAAAAAATATGTTGCCTCAGCTCGAAAAAATTAGAAATCAACTGACAACTATGCAGCCACAGCCAAATTTTCAATAATATTGATTTAACAGATAATTGCATGGTCTCAATGTGCAAAATCAGCAACAAGACAAAAAAAAATTGAAAACAACCCGAAGGCAAGTCAATTTTTACCAGATTCCTTTAAATGATATTTCGTGCCCGATGGCTGATCCAGCTGTCCAATTCCTGACTGGAAAACATGCACACGCACACAGATCTTAAAATTTTAAATACCATAATATTAAGTACTTCAAAAAAAGGAAGCAGCAAATGTGACTCAAAACTCATTTCCTAATTTTTTTTTGCATTACCTTTTATTATTGTGAAGGAACAATTAAATTTTATCTGCACATAAACATAATTAACGGCTTTAAGTTCATTTGGTAATTAAACAGGATCATGTGAATAGGACATGCACGCGTGTCAGCTGCTCATGCACTGAGAATCCTAAATTCCAAGTATTAAAGTTTGCAAAAACAAAGGTTAAGATTGCATGTGAATGTGTTAATTTATACAACCCATCCTTTTCCAAGCAAATCTTAACTTTCAATCTTAATCAGTTTTCCAAGGATTAAATGCAAATTAAACTTTGTATTGCTTTGAACAATGCCTGCTCGCGAGAAACAAATATAATCTTCCACGCTTGCACAAAAATACATTGTAATGCTAATGCAGAGCACAGGATGCCGTCTTAGTCTTTAAATTTCATGTCTCACTTTAAATTAAGCTAAACTGTATTATTAAATGACAGTCATCGTCTTCATTAAACAGCAATCGTTTAATGGTCCATGGCTTGTCAGAATTGGCCCGTGTTGGGTCGCATTTATATGACAAGGAAACCACTCTTAATGAGAAATTGAAATTGTCTCAATTTATTTCCGATTCGGTAGTACAGCATGCATGAAGATGCATTATTCGGGGGTTTCCCATTTAAATGTCATGGACAGCATTAAAAAAAACAAGGTGTTTCACTATGGACTTACTATCTATCTTGAGTTGTGCGATGGCAGAATTTAGATATCACACAGCCTCTCTCAAATGACGGCTTATCGTCTATTTCTGCGAGGGAGAAAGCCGACAGGATGCTTTAAGGCTCAGAATTCGCTTCATTGTGACGAACGCATGACTGCACATTTTATCCATAATTGGGTATGCTCGTAGTACCGGACTCTCCTACCCAGTTCCGACACTTTAAATACTGACTTATGAAAGCGGGAAAAACCCGTGCATGTACAAGGTGAAAACCTCATAATATGAAAGTCGGGCAGAGATATAACAGGCTCAGCGTCCCAGCAGGTAGCAGATGTGAACTACGTACTACTACGCCGTCTGGCATCTTGTAGTGGGGGATATTTTAAATATCGGCATACAGGCCATACTTGTGTTCAGGATACTTGGTGAGCTAATTTTTGAACACTTTTCACAGGCAAAGTGGATTCCTTGTATGATACAGCTGGCAAGCTGTTTCTTTGTGTTGCCTCAATTCAATCAGATAATAGAATTAACTGAAATTAAAGTCTTCATTAAATTCAACCAGCTCAACAAACTGACCAATTAAACCGGCAATGTGTAAAATCAGACATAGACACACTTTTCCAAGCCATAACATGCAACCATGCAAGACTGTTAATTCGTCCTCTGATACATGTCGTGATTCAAAAACTAAACTATTAAATATAATTATCGCTTTTGTTAAACAAACCAAACTTTTCAAATTGGCCAACTAAATTGGCGATATTCCCTTCCCATAAATTTCGTAACGTAACATGATTGCAACATTAATATTAATGCATGTATCAGGCCGCATGCACTTTTTCTAAATTTTGTACCAGTTGTGTATCACTTGACAAGGCCGTTTTGTTTTGTCATCTGGTACCTGGTTTGGATTCAATCAAATAAACAATAACATATAATTACCGTCCACTTTAAACGAAAGAAACATTTCAAATCAACCAATTTAATTGGCAATGCTTCAAATTAAAAAATAAACTCGGAGAATTATTGCGCACTTTTTCTAACGAGATATTTTTTGTGGGCCATCGCGTATCTGTTTTGATTCAATCAGATATTAGATTCAACTGAACCATTAAATATAATTACCATCTTCATTTAACAAAAACCAACACTTCAAATTGCCCAATTAAATTGGTAACATATTTTTTTTGAACTTAACTGCCAAGGTGTTTCTTTTTGTGTACAGATATCTGTTTTGATTCAATCAGACATTAGGTTAAACCTCACCTGCCTACAATGGAATACTTTTGTTCGTCGTTTTTATTGCAAATGTCGTTTGATTGCTTGCGTGTGGCTCGCACGCGACGGTTTAACAAAAAAAATTCCCCCGTCTTGCATACAGTCGTCCAATCACATCTAATCGAATCCGGGCTCTGTTATTTAGAGGTGTACAAAGTGCCAATAAAATGGATTGAACAACTGGTCGTAAATTAAGTCCCGAGACACTGGCAAACCTATTATGTTGAGTCGATAGACACTCGACCACATGACAATAGAATAGAATAGAGTTAGGTAAGGAAGAAAAAAAAGAAGGATCGATCCAATCCTATGCCTCTACTTCCTACCAATATCAACCTTAGAATTTTCTATTGCTTTGTGAGTTAAATGAATGCGGGGCCGTTAGGTTCACCGAAGACCCATTCAAAATACTTAAGGTTGGTAATAAAGAAACATTAGTCAGGGAATACGATACTCCTGAAGGAATCGTATTACTGTCGTAGGCAACCAGTCAAATTGGGATCGCCGAGGTCAAAATTCTTAATTCTGGCGACGAAGAGTTCAAATATTCTCACCAATCGACAAAAGACACAGAAATGCGTGTAAATAAGGAACCCGGGCAACAATTGGTCAAGGGAGCTGGAATATTCACGGCAGCCCTTAAATCAGTCCCCAAAACTATGTCTGCCGAAGGGGTCGAGCCTCCACCGCCTAACTGTTCTGAAAATGTTGTGATATGCTTTATCCTACAACATGAGTGCGATTTTGTGTACCAAAATCACAAAGTATTTCATTCAATGTGTTTGGTAACCCAATATATTATTATTATACTAAACTCACGAAGAATAGCGCGAGAGGGGTTAGGTCTAATTCTAATGGCTTCGTACTTGGTATTTTTTTTTGCAAACGACCAACCCATTCGCAACCTTTCCTTTTGTATAATAACGTCGTCGTGGGATAGACAAGCGATCAACAAGATTCCAAAGTTCGTGTTTATTCATTTTTCTTTGTCTGCTTTTCTTGAACGTATCAGACTTCTTACGACTCATGTTCATGTTCTTGTTCCTTTAACTCCATTTCTTAGACGCCGTACTAGATCCAATTGAATTGAGAGATTGAGCGACAGGACAATGGACGTTGGGGGAAGAAAATGACCTGTGTACTTGCTCCAACAAGTGAACTGAACTGATTCCAATGAATGATGCCTTTGAAGAAAATTGTATCTAGGGAGATCCTGATTATAATGGCAAATGGCTCAGTCGGCACAAGAGAGCAAACTTTGACCTTCACTTATAGCAAAAATTTTACTACAGCTTGTGTACGAACTACATGGTACGAGTAAGTTCAGTAAGGTTGAAAATGATCTGCCGGAACAGGTTTAAGAATTTTTAAGCTGTAATATAATCCTTACACAGCGTAATTTTTTCCCAATTTGAGGACAAAATTTCGTGTCTAATGCAAAAGCAATTGTTCAAAAATGGGTGGAGTTTTCACCTGTAAAATTGTAAAAGAGGAATAAAAATGTTGAAATCTGTAGCAAAGGAAGGAGCAACATGATCATTCTGTGAAACGTTGGAAGTCTTGAGCATAATCTGAAAAGCGAACGATTTGAATGATAAAACATGGAAGACAAATCACGAAACACCCGTCAAGGTTCAAAATGTCAGGCCCTCTGGATAGAAGAATACTTATTCCAACTTTTGATCCACTATGTAAGCATAATTTAGAGCAAAGTACGCATTTAGAACTAGGATGTTGAACTCTCTCACTTATTCATCTAACTCATCGTGCAGTAATTTAAGAAGTTTACGAAAGGAACACATTTATTTAAGCGGTGCGGTGCGGCACGGTGATGGTGTGGCCGGGTCGTTTCCATTTGTATTCACGCAAACCCGAACTTTTATATTTTTACAACATACAACATCGGAGTTGTATATTTCTTAAATAAAATGATGTCATATGGCATGGCACAGCTTTAGGTCTAACCCTTCAGAAGTATATTTCTAGACTAGAAGTCTTAGTATTTAGTTAGCTCGGAGGTTGACAAGGGGAAATAGACATAAGTTGAAGTTTGCGGAGTAAGGTCTTCTTTGGAAGATATAAATATGCCGACGTTACCAGAGAATCTTATTCCTGAACTTAAGAATGTGTTCTTTTAAACTTACGAGGGATAGAAATCATGTGCAAAATTGTATTTCATTTGCCCGTACAAACTTCCATAATTTGAAATGAATATGCGCTTCGTAAGAATGTTGGATGGAAATCATACTCAATATATGGAATGTTTGTAATTTGAGACGATCTGATTTCTCCTACACGTTGCTTAGCTTGGCCCAATTTAACATTCGAAAATTATCCCTTGTAAGAAATAGCAGTAGTGAGATAAAATGGACTGGCAGTGAGTGTGAAGGTTGGGAGTTGTAACTATTATATATTGGAGTGCCATCAGGAAAAACATTTGTGACATTTTATGAACAGTAGCAGTAAACACATCCCGGCTTCGATCACAAGAACTCAAAGGGTTGAGTCAAACATTACACACCAAACTCCTGCTTCCTCTCAAAATGAAATTTTTTTTCTCATCATTACCAAAATGCAGAAATTCTGTTTTAAGTCGATCACAGACGATAAACTCGATCCTGAAACGCACGGCTTAATTCCTATCATTTGGTTTGAAATTAATTTGCCTCACAAAAGATCTCCTAAACTTAGAATGTTTTCTCGATATTAGAATATTTTTAAATTCACCCCTGACAGTACAAAAAAATCGAATGAAATCTTTGCCTTTTCGGCCTCTCAAAATCATAATTACTTTAAATTGACCTCCCGGGTCAGATTTCATAAAATTTTTCCTTAACGTCAGGGTAGTAGGTAAACGATTCTCGCCAAACGTGTCCCAGCCAAAGTGATGACCCTGAACCGGGTGTGCTAACTTGAGCTCAGGTTGAATATAAATTGTTGCAGACCTATAAAACATTCGTTCGTTTATATGTTTGTGCTATTCGTTTTTTATCACGAGAGTTTGAGCAAGAATTAACACCTTTTTAAGGATGCAATTTTTAACGTTACAAAATTCGTACTATTTTCAAAGTTAGACGCGTTGTGGTTCTCCGTATAATGAAAGTTGTGGAGTCTCCTTTTACACGTAAAGCCGAATTTACTCAACTCGATTAAACGCTCCTGGCTTGAATTCAATTTAATTCAGATTCAATTTAGAACCACCACTCTTTGGCCCAGTCCTTCGAACGCCAGCGACATCAGTTCCACGGGAGATTTGCTACTATACTACAGGCAGTTTAAGTACAAAAATCGGAATCCGGTCAGCGCCGCCATTGACCTATGAAATGTCAAAATTTCTGTCCTGTAGAATCCTAAGACCTCCCTTTTTGCGCCAATTCGTTCGAAAAATAGGACAACTCTTTTCGGAATCGTATTTGACGAGAATTTTCTAAATCAATGACGCACCTGAGAAAATGTAGACATTTTCGTGCAGCAATAAATCGACAACCTGAGCAAAACCACAATTTCGGTAAAACCAAGAGTCATTCAACACGGTTTTATTTTTCTTCGCATATTATAAAGGTATGCCTCCATAAGATTTTTTTACGTTGCAGTTTTCTCATGGTAATTATTGTAGGACATAAGGTAATTTTTTATACTTCCTATGGTACATAGTACACTGTGGTTTATCATCTAAATCAAGGTACAGAACAAATAATCCATGCTTCTATATTTATATAGTCAATCGATCCATTTTTTTTTCTCAATCAAACATTTTGACGCGTCACTTTATCCCAAGTCGACGTCGACGTTCACTTTCTGTGCTTTTCGGGAATGTAGATTCCCTGGAAATTGGAAACGCTGATGAGTCTTCCCAAGTAGTTAGTAATTTTTTAATTAGTTGTAGTTTTAATCAGATGGATGGATGTGGGGAAATGGGGGGTCTGCTCCACTTTTGATTCATTTTTTGACACTTAAATCAATTGATGAATGGGGCAGGAGGATGGGGGCAAGGAAAATTTTGTCGCATCAATAAAATCAACCCAAATTGTGCATATTTAGTGTAGTACACGAACAAACATTTTCTTAGGGCTATGGCATACATAAAGCCTACACACTGTAATAATATGCTGATTTATTCTCATAAAATGGCCAACGACGCTGGCTTGGCGTGGCGTAGTTAATTTAGGCATGGATTTTAGAAACTTGCAACAATATCTTCTGATTTTGACTCAAACAACGACTGACTTTTTTTCTGCATTGAAGCATCAATTTCCTTATTAACTGATGACATGATGTATTTTTTTTTATACTCAAGAGGCAACAGGGAATTGGCATTTATAGCTACCATTTCTTCCAAGAATGAACGATGAGTAAAAGTCAAGTCATTAGTACGTTGACGTAAAATTCTAATAATTTTTTGTTTCCTTGTAATGGATATATGTATGCATGTAATTTTTATTTTTTAAAATGTTCACAGGTAATACGAGTAGTAGTACAGTAGTAATAGAGTACATTAATATAATTTTATACGATTTTTTTTGAACTTGACTTTTTATACACACAGTTCAATCCAATTCAATCCAAATTCATAGCAATGAACAACCACACCATTATACCGTACCTTAAAATTAGCCATAAACATACCTTTCCCTGATCACCCCTGCAACATTTTCATCATTTTTTTGTCAACATTTATACACAATTAACCAACTATTTATTTTGTTTAACTATACAATACACTAAAAAGAATAATAATAATATAAATATTCATAAATCTCCCTCCCTGTCCTAACCTGTCCGTCCAAAGTATCATTCGGCCGCCGCCGGGCAACAATCAACTCAACTTTTTAAATACAAATTGCATTCATTTTTTTATAAGCACACATGAATATAATACGAATGAAACGCATGCATTTTATTTGTTGGTATAATAATAATATTATTAAGTTCATAAAATTTTAATAATTATTACCAACTCATAACCAGTCTCATGACTTTGGAGACGAAAAAAAAACACAAAAAAACAAAATAAATTCAAAATAATAAAAAGAAATACCAACTTGTATACCGACTTGAGATAGGAATTTGACAATTCAAAGACGAAGAAACATTTTGTAATAATGATTTGTATTTGTTTGTTTGTTTTGTTACTCGGCCGTCAATGCTAGACTCAAACTTAATTAAACTTAATATTTAAACTTAAATTCTAATTTGTTGTTTGTTTTTTTGTTTAGTTAAAGGTAAGTTATCTAAATTAGTAAACGTTTTTGGATAATGATAATAATAATGAAAACTTACACTATTTATAATGTACACATGCGCAAGCGCATGTAAAAATGTAATGTTTGTAGTTCTGTGCTTGTTTGTGTGTGATATTTATTCACGCATACGCAGTTTAAGTTGTTGCTAATGCGCTGGCGCAATTAAAAGATTTCACTGACGCACGCGCATGCACCAAACGAGAAGGAGACTCAAGAGGTTAATTTAAAATAGTGAGATAATAATATTTTGTATGCCCGCCCGCCCTCTTTGTTTGAACCAACCCTTCCCTCATTTGATTAATTTAGTAACTAATTAATTAGTAGAATTAATTAATAAACACCAACACTCCATACATACATTGTACATACTTCCACAATTTTCCATTCACATAAAAGTCTGGTCATCAGTATAAGTTTCAGTGAAATGGACTAAACTTTGGACTTTCTTTCAAATTATTTTTTTGATTCAAAACAAATATAAATTATATATTCTTATAATAAATTCTTCTTTTTTTTCTTTTTCCTTCAAACAGGAGTGTCAGACTTTTATGTTGTATTTGTTTTGTATGTAATGTATCTTTTATTCCTCAGTACATAAATACCTATGAAGGAGTGGTGGGAATATAGGCATTCGTTCATGGGTGCATTATACATATGCATGGAGATACAAAGTTCGAGATTAGTAGAGTAATAGTACCATGAGAAAACTTGGAAATAGTCAGACATACCATGACTACAAACATTGGGGACAACTAGGACGTCGACGTAATCTAATTCTAAATTTAAGGAAGGAAAGGGGTGTGGAGTATGACACCGATGACAGATTATATTCAATTAGTTTCGCTCACTGAAAGAGATGTCTGGGGTTACAGATCCTGGATTTCCCTACAAAATGACAACCCATTCCAATTCAAATGTAGTTCGTTCGTGGGCAGACAAAGTCTATGTAAGTCGGCGGGCATCATGCCAATCAAATTTTAGTCACTAATAATCTTGTAAACCTAATTATTGAATATGGTGTTGATGTACTTATTTCGTCCTTTCGGCTGTCCTTAGCTATACAATTTTTACATAAAACACTTGTTAATGATTATCAGACTAATCTAAAACAGATATCGGTACCACAAAACTTCAAATTAAAGCCCGGGGGTTTTATTTGAAGCCTTGCCGTATTGCCAGATCGTAAGGACAATTTTCGTAGTGATTTTTTGATTTGATTGATCTTTCTCCAAATACGTATGATTGTACCAAATTTGGTCCATTTCTGAACTTTGCAAATAATCTGGGTAAGAAAGATCGAAGTAAATAGAATATAAACCAAAAATCACTTCAAAAATTACCCTCACGGCAAGAATCGATTGGACGATTAATAATTAAATGTATATTCAAACGACAAATTACATATTAGCTTGCCTTAACAAATTCTGCCACCAAGAATTTTTAAATATTTTTTTAATCTATTTTAGAGGTTTAGTGTTACAATTCCAGTCTAAAATCTACTGCTGCAGCCATATCCCTGATCCAATTAATTAACATGTAAATTAATCTGTAATTAATTGTAGTTGTATATATACGGAGTTTTCACTTCCTGTTTTTTTTTAGGTTTTTTCACCTAGCTGTGCTATGGACATTTATGTGAACTAGTCAACTGAGGTAATTTTTAATGGATGGTGTATGTGATTCAACTAGCTGTTTCTAAATTATTTATGTTAGTTTTTAAGGTGTATCTGCATATTTTAGGTGGTACAATTATCGTTGGGGAAAATAATCCTTACTTTCTCCTCCAAATGGGTGAAAAGAACTTTCTTTTGACCGTCCCGTGTATAATTAGTCCAATCATAATTTTCATCCACACATTTCCTACTTCCTACCTGTACAATACAATAAAGCTTTGAGGCTCCTTTTTGCTGCATGTACATCTTTCGTAGAAATACACTCGCGCCTATCACCATGTCCTTTTCCAGCACAATAATATTGGATTCGCTGGGTTTATTTTAACATATGTAATCTAATTAGTTTACATTTACTAATAAAAATGCGACCTCAAAACTTGGGTTTAATAAGTAGTAGCTAAGCTATAGCAAATTACTTAAATCCAACGTCCAACTTATCTCCCTTACCTTCTTAATCCATGTTAATTATATGTACAGTCACTACTTATCTAATTAATAAGCAAGACTATGCATAACAAATTCACTGAATTATCATTGCCTTACTTTTCTTCCTCTCCTTTCCAATTGTCTAGTCACATGCAGAGGAATGAATAAGAAAGGAAATGAGTCTTGGAGAAAGTCCACTTTTACTTTACAACTTTCACCAATGCATTTTTTGTCAGAATACCGCATTTAAGTGGTGAAGAATACAGATATTTAATTGAATCATTTATAACAGACTCAATTTTGCACGATTATCGGTTCGTTATATGGAGAGGGCAAAATTTTCAGTAAAGCAGACCCCCAAGCTCCAAATCCTTTAACTCACCATTCCTTCATCCTGCGAGTTTAAAATTTCTGCTGAGAAAAACCGGGTAGTTTTGTGTCGTTTTCTGGTCAGCAAGCCTCCACTTTTTGTTTGAAAGCGAGCACCCGCCGTAGAAATCAGTATTAAGTTTAAAATTAATTTACGAGATAAATATATGCAATATTGATTTCTCTATAGTTAGTAATTAGCTTAGCTAAAGCCATAACTAGGAATTTTTTTTCAAAAAAATGTACATGTAGCGTAGGACAGGAAAAGTCAATTAACTCGCGGGTCAACTAGTGACCTACGAGGGGACTTTGTATCTCCTTGTCCTACTTCAAAATTGTACTTACACACGCTCCTCCCCCTTCGTCTTCCCTCTGACCTTGTCTTAACCATTTTTTCTATAAACTCTTCGTTCCTTTCTAAATCCCCCGACAATATAAGTATTATTTATGTGTAATTAACTTAATTAATATTTTTTTAGTAAAATGTAGAGACATCCAAGTTACGTAACACACATACATACAATGAACGACGCCCTAAATGACTAAACTTTTTGTTGAGTTGATTTGCTTGAGCGCTGGCTGCGCGTTTTACGTCTAAGCATTTTGACCTATGAAAAGCTATTTGTAGCCGAGATTTTAGGGTGTTCTTGGTGAATAAAACTGGGCCTACAAGCTCAGGCCGTAAGGTAATGTTAAAATTGCTCTAATTATTTTGTACACAAGGAAAGTCGTTTTTTGTTAATAGTTTTATGTGCGAATGGAAATTCTTGATTCAAAATGAGGTTGGACTCCAACCTCAAAAACTAAATCGTATAGCATAAATTGGCATAATTGATTAATTAAACCTTAAGCATAAGGATTGGCAGCGAAGCTAAATATTATTATCCTTTACGCAAGCACACGTCTAAATACAAAGCAATTTTATGGAATTTTTAAATGCATTTGTAAGTTTTTTTATGTGACAACAACGAGGTGACTGACGACGATTAAAGAGATAAAATTTTCTTCCCCAATACATAGATATTCTTTTTCTTTGTTTTTGCACATGCAATAAAAGTCAACCTCGGAAAATGACCGCAACCTTAAAACAGGTTCTTACCCCTGATCAAAATGAACATGAACATCAAATTTTCCCTTAATTAGTCATTGGTAATCTAACGCATGCTACTACGCTAACTTTGTATAATCCTAATTACATATATTAGTTTACTAATTACTTATATAAACTACTAATTAGTTAATTTTACTTATAGAGGCAGGCAATATTTTTGAATACTCCTGTTTCTTTCTCTTATCAAATGGAAAGCAAACTGGGCAGGAGATTTTCTTTTTTCAGTGTCCTTTCCTACGTTCTCTCAATAAGTAAGTAATCCTTAATATTATAATATATTTTTGTCCTTACTATTACACAAAAAACTAGACACTTACCTACCTGTACAATATGTATTATGCATTTTTCTTGAACTTAGAGACTTTTTGTAAAATAATACGTACACCCATCCAAATCTTAAATCCAAAAAAAATCCAATTCCTTGACTAATATTTTTCTTCATTATACATGACATGGTTTTAGAAAAAAACTCTTATTTTTTCCAAATGATTCGAATGTATTGTATGGTTTCGGACATTTTTTGGTTGGATGAAGCCAATGAGCCAGGTAAAATTCTCAGTTCATTTTCATTTCATGCAATTTATTCCCCGAATCGCGCTCCAAACGCGAATATCCATCAAAACTAATCTTAACCGTAGATCTCACCTCTTCATAATGGTTTTGGGCTCCCCAAAATTTAATTAGTTTACGGAATCAAAACGGCGGTGAAATCGAAGCTTGTAATTTTTCTGGAAAGTAATTGCGTGCGTATTTATGTTGTGTAATTATTTTATGTGTGTATTTCTAGTCATAATATTTACTATTGAAGTGTATCTGTAACTTTTAATAGTTAGGATTAAGTTTTAGAAACTGTATGTATCTGTCGTAGTATGCAATTCATGTCGAGTATCCTCCAATAATCTATGTCCGTACAAAATCCAAAAAAAATTTCTAACAAACTGGATGTCATGTTTGTAATCTTAAAATTTGAAGTCATCTTCATTTTCCTTCTTCTCAATCATCATCTTTTTGTCAAACTTTTCTAAATGGTGTGTGATTGTGTGTTTGTGACCTGACGTTCAGTTAAATTCAAATACAAAGCCATGGCGAATAACTGACGGAGGTCACAGAACACGTTGAACTTTAGGTTGTCGGTCGGATTCCATTCAAGAGCAGTAGAGTGAGAGCTCTCCGCCAGAGCGCCACGTGGTCACTGATCTTGCTTTCAACTGTGAACAAGAACAAAGAGAAAAAAAAATCAGTATTACATTATGGATAAAAAAAAATTCTTCAAGAAAAAGAATTCGTTCGTTCGTTCCTTTGGAGTCAAAGGGGAAAAAGGTAAAAAGCAAAGTAGAGCGCTGGAAAGGAAAAGCAAAGCAATTTATCAGAAGTCACCCATACGTTACCATGTAGGAAAAAAAACAAGCGACCAGGTAGAGCCGGTCGCTCAATTTGCTCAAGTGCACTATGTGTGTGTGTGTGTGTTCTATTATATTACGAGCATATTGGTTTCAAGTGGCGGATCCTACTGTACGTCCTATGTCCTAAAAAAAATTGAATAAAAGACGGGAAATACGCTAGAGTGGAATGACAATTGGAGGAAGGTACTATAACATAACGAGGGAGGAGGGATAGAGAGAGTGGAGAACAATGTCACACCGGCCATAAATTATACAGATTGTTCACTAAGGATCATAATTCAAGTTTCTATTCTATTCCAATCCTCTCACCACTGAGCACTGAGGCACTCCACTGAGTAAAATGCTTGGAAAAATTCTAATCTATTGTCTCGAATGGAGAGCAATTACTCCTTATTGTTCTCCAACTCTACTCTTTCCTATATCTGAAGAATATAACACACTTGGATGGATACAAAAAGTCACATCACATCACATTAACATTACATTTATACATTATTAACAGAACAGTGGTGGACCAGACCAAATCTACTACGATCACTCCATGGTTATTCTCCATAAGTACATAAACATTGTCCACATGAATTTGTGGCTCCTTTCAGTCCATTTTCTCTCACGAGGGTCAATATTCTGATGTAAAGTGCACATAAACTTCAAACTCAGCTATTTCAGTGTTCTTGGCCGAGGTGGAGCCTTAAAGTTTTCGATATTTTCAGCACGGATGAAGTCCAACGCTAGTGGTTGTACTCTGTACTTATTACCTATCCTGAGTTGTGCGATGAGAGAATTCAGATATCACACATTCTGAGTCAAATGATGGCTTATCGGCTATTCTACAAGGGAGCAAACCCGAACCCTGTTATGCAAGCTCAGAATTCACCTAATTTTGACGAATACATTACTATTACCTTTGAAATCTTGAATAACTTCCCCCAAAGCAATAAAAATTAGATTTGATGGCAAAAATCATCATATTTGGTGTGAATATTATACAATTTGACATGAGAATAGTGTCCCTTGTTAGAAATAGTGTAGTTCAAAGTAGTTGAGTTGGTAGTGAGGCAAAGTCATCATCATCATCATAATCTATAACTTGTTCGGGGTTGTGGCCGTCGTCGTCGTCGTCATTTTCCTTACAACGACGACTACTAGAGATAGTAAGGCCAGGACTGAAAATGGAATAGCTAGAAGGGGCAAAAAGGATGGAAAGGAAGGGATGAGCTCAATAACGTGGACATCCTTCCATAAATCATGTCATTTTCTCTATTGTAGATGCTTTGCCATCCCGAAGCCTCGTCAATGCATAAATCATACAATCTAGTCTGAGTTCTTCTTAGCCAAACCTACCTACCTTATACATAGCTAAAGGGCAATGGCAATCCGTCCAACCTATAATGCAATGGCCCGGATCATCTTAAACCTAACCCTTGGACGTTCTTCCCTCACGAGACGACCAACAAAAAAAAAGTAGACGAAGTCGAAGTCGAAAGAGATCACGGATGCGGGTGACTTTCATTTTGGACATCTCCAAAAAACTTACAACCTAAAAATCCGCATCCGCAATCACCCAATGGTCTCTCTTGGGCTTGGACCATACATTTATCTTGTAGAACATGGACAAGGGGGCTCAAAAAAAACCAAAAGCATGACGTGGGTACAAGTCCAACTACAATCGACCCACACTTCCCCAACTATTATCACCAATTTTTTTCAAAAGAGGACACAAATTCGGACAAATTTCAATAATCCTCACATTTTCGAGCCAAGCCATATAATAAAAGTAGTACTTCATTTTTTTTAAACAATGAACACAATAAAATGTGACCCAGCCCAAATACAAAAACAAAACAAAGTCAATCTATTTTTTTACAGTCTATGGTCGGTCATGGGCAATGGCCCGGCCAGTTGTAGACAAAAGAAAAACCAAAATAACAAATACAAATACAAAACCCATGACATCCTTACATTATGATTGTGGTGAAGTGAGCAGAGGTCAAAAAGGAAATCATGGTGAGCAGCTACGATGTGAGATTTATCTCTATGTAATGGTAATACTGCCCATCATTTCATTTCAAATTGTATTGAACTCATTGCATTGTCCAAATACCTATTAGGTGTGTTACGTTACATGAAGAATGAATGCAATTGTTGGATCATCAACTCGTTCTGGCCTGTCGGAATCATTAGTGTTTTTAATGCAAGTGGTCCACTATTGTAAAATTGTAATCTAATGTCGGTTATTTGTATTGTATTCTACATGCTATGCCAAGAACATTGTTTGCCCACATCACCAGACAACCCAGGAGTTCATTTGGACATCCCAAGGAATATCACAAGAATATATCCATTGATATTTGATATATGACTGAAATTATATTAGCTAGAAACATTGCTATGGTTCACTGAGTCCATTTATTCATTATCAATGGACGGACAACCCTGATGGACTAACTGATCTTTTACAATTATTATTTCCCCTCTCTACACATTCCTATCACTCAAATAATCTCTGGCTCAGCTCAACAATACAACAAGTCAAAAACAAAAATTATTCCCAAATTCAATGACCGCAATCAAGATGACCTGACGGATGATAGAACTATTCCCTTTTGAAATGGAAACGACATCACGTGATCAATTCTGACCACAGCACAGCAGCACCCAGCTGTGCACGACTAGACAGACTACTTTAGTTTAGATGAATATTAGACTGGACTAGTCCAGTATTTTTTTGGCCAAACCACACTTAACCAAGTCTATCCACTTCATCATAATCAGTCTGGATGCGATAATCATACCTGGCAATTTTCAAAGCTCATCTTCATCTCAAAAAAATATGATGTAGTGGCTTGACTTGCCAGGAACTGGCAGGCTAAGATTGGAGTATCTCTAGATCTGGTTCCACTTTTCCCCTCGGAACGTAATCTTTGGAGTAATCACACACTCTTAGGTAATAATAATAATAATAATAGTAATAGCCTTGACTGGGATTATACTGAATGCAATGCAATGGAATGGATGGACGCGCAGGTTGCAATATGTCAGATCTAAATAAAACTAGTTGAGCAAGCACTCAGTCGTGCCTAAGTTTTTAGTTGGAAGGCGAAGGAATTCGTGCGAATTGAGAAATAAATTCATTCTGTGTAAAAATGGGTTAGATAATTTATTCTCTGTCCACCGACCATTCACAGATTGTACGGCTGACGAGAGATCATTAGAAGAGAAATATTCTTAACAATTGGAATTAAAAATGGTTCAAAGTCAAGTCGTCGACGAGGATGAAAAAGAAAAAACGGCGTTCACCTAAATAATGAAATTTTTGGTTCTTTAGACTCTCTTTTTCGTTGGAAATCACACATGCATAGACGGTGTTGGAAATCCAATCCAACACCTTTAACTCACACACTTGAATTCCATTATCATAGGACACAAGACTGGGCTACTGCCATTGCTTAAACTGAAGTTGATTAAATTCCTGACTTCCCTTAAACCCTTTTTCTTCCTTTTGTTGCCCCTCCACTCTCATCTTCCTCTAAACCCCGATTCATCGTTCATTGTCAAAGTGAGACCTCATGATTCTCTTCTCTCTTCAGAAGAGCCAAGCCAATTGAAATAAGTCAGGTTTTCCAACTCGTTTTTGGAACGAAGAAAGCGAATGAGGCAAGTTAAATGCGTTGAAAAGCTCAGGATTTACCTTCAAATACCTCAGGTACACACAAGACTCACAAGGTAACCAGCTCAGTTCGCACTGAGAATGGTTCACGGACTCACAAATTCAGATATCACACATCCTTTGTCAAATAATGGCTTATCGTCTATTTCTACGAGGGAGAAAGTCCCCGACTTACTCTGCAGCTTTCAAATTCATCTCATTTAAAGTACTATCACAACACTACGCCCCTTTGTAATCATCATTGGGCAACCTCGTAGTACCCGACTTTCCTACCCCACCTTACTGTTTTGAAAGCGAGTGTGGGAAAAACCCGTGCGTATGCAAGGTAAAAACCTCACATTTTATGGACGTTTCTCTTCAATTCAAAATTTACCTGCTAATGTGTGCCTCTCTTAAGTCGAAGGCAAACCTTCTTCAAAATATATCTTGGAAAAATTGGAATATCAGACTCGAATTTACCTTGTGACTTGGAACTTAAACAAGGTGGAAACCAACTTCGTTTCAACTGACTCAACAAAACAAGCATTTAACGCTAGACTGACAAAATCCAAATAAAATGAGGTTTCATAAAAATTCATTGTTGCGGGTTTTTGTACGCAAGTAGTTGTTACTTACAAAGAGATGGAATACATACAAATACAAATACAATTCAAAATATCCGTAATACGTACGTACGTGTACGTACTTGCCGTGAATAGAAAAGGATTTTACACCTGAGGAAAGTTTTTCAGAGAATATAACATAATATAAGCTCCTTATCTTTTCTTCCATGAGTTTATATTTTTTATATTTTGCTTTTCCTTCACCCCGTTTCCTTGTACACACTTCCTTTGACTTCTTTTGAGAAAAGGTCGAAGTTTGAAGAAAAAAACTTATTAGTTTCCTCTAGCATAAACCAATAGCTAATAACCCTAAGAAAGACTAATAAGAGCCGACCGGAGCCATTTGACATAAAGTCGGGAGTGTAGTAATATTCCTAGTGCTACTGATCTTTATGGTTCACAAATGAAAACCAGTAAAAGTCAAACAATTGTTACCATGAATAAAGTTGTGCAACAATTTACGTGCACAAAGTATGTGGCCGAAGACCATACAGTTGCCCAGACATATATAACTTACTACATACTACATTGAATTTATACTAAGGCAGCACATGTATGACATGAAAAGGCAACAGCCAGGTCCACACATATTAGATTTTACGCATAATGTCATAACTGGAAACTGTTCTGGAGTCTAGAAATTCAGGCGTTGGGAAAGTTATAACTTGAAACATCCAAAAAGTCCCATACGGTTGGAATGCAATGGAAGGAGGGTGATTGCACCACTAAAACGCATCAAAGGCACAAAACTTGCACATAGATTACGGCTATAAAGAACTTTATGTGACATTATCTTTGTCCCCGTGACTTTGAGCGGATTTCACTCATTCAATATATACGGACGGGAGGGACCTTACCAACCAAAAGCTACTACCTCACTTCCTACCATTAAATCCC
This sequence comes from Protaphorura glebata, assembly GCA_034694305.1. Lineage (NCBI taxonomy): Eukaryota > Metazoa > Arthropoda > Collembola > Poduromorpha > Onychiuridae > Protaphorura > Protaphorura glebata. The sequence goes on along the minus strand of JAQFYE010001231.1, from coordinate 4,884 downwards.
CCCTATCTTCATTGGTTATTATGCATGATATGAGCCCGGTGATCTTTGACGACGTCCGTCGTCCAACTTTCACTCTCTTGTCCATCCTTCACACCCAAAAACTGAAAGAGACATGACATGGCGGGCATTAGGAGACTACCCGGGTATTTTCTCACAAGAAAATATATATGTATGTATGTATCCTCCAACTCCTCTCTTGAGACTCGCTTCACCGAACTTAACACATCTCTCCCATGCATAAGTAATGACTTTTCCTCACAAATTCCGTCTTTCTGTCTCCTTCAACATCTTAACTCAGTCCACCATGGCTTTGGGATTTTGGGATACACATTAGAAACCAAATGTGTCATCATCCCCCCAGAGCGCCAGTCCACGTAATGAAATTCAAAATATACTACTTTATTCAAAAATTTTAAATCCTTATACCACAGCTACAGGGAAATCTCCATCCAAACTGATTTCTCCCCACTAGGGTGGCCTAACTAAGATATTTCCCTACAATGCCTACGATTTTCATTTTATCGGCACACGGTTTCCGGCATAACCCTCAGACAGAAGTCAGAGAAATTTCTCCTAGAGTTGTGCACAGGCTATAATTAAAGGCCGAATTGCAGTGGATTAGACTTTCTCCACTTTCACCTCAACACAAAGAACGAGGGACTCAATGTACACACTCCATCAAGACCACACGCGCCACCAAAAACCTTCAACCTGCCGTATGTAACGTTGTAATTAACTGAAATTATTGTAATTAAACAAAAAACCCTTCAAATCGGGAATATGTGTGTTATTTCTCTTATCAGTCCCAGCCTTTTGACGGAAATCCTCACTTACCTACGTCTCTACGAATAAATAGCAAACTGTAGGGAACTTGCTCTACATCTTAACAAGATACAAATTTTGGGGTAAAGGGGAACGGCCATTGGTGGCTATCGGAACTCAAATCAGCATATTTGTTAATTAATTCTATAAAAGTTCAAAAAATCATATGTTAATATGCTAGTTGGTTGTCTTACATTCCAGGACCAACTGATACGCACTTAATAAGTGTTGAATTAGAAAGCCCACCTTAAACCGACCATGTCTTTTTGTGAACGCACTCAGAATTTGTCACTGTCAACGGAAAATTCCGATGTTTACGAAAAATTCACCGTTCTTTCTCTCCTTCTCAAGAAGGGATCAAAGTGACAATGATCAGCATTGATTTTGGGATTGGAATACAATAGAAACTTTCTACTGTAACATGATCCCCCTTGTCGTCTTCTAGACGATCAACACAATTATTACACGGCGAAATACAAACTCAGAAGGAACAATGCTCCATTTTCCACTCTCCCGGCATGAGTTTTTACCTCAGAACAGGAAAACAAATATAAGAGAAAGGTATAATGTAAAAAGGGTTGAAATATAATAGAGACACTGCATCTCTGTCATACATAAACGTACAAAGCCTACAGATAATGCGACATTACATAAGTAGTCGTCGTCGTCGTCACGGAGGATGACAATTGTCAGTCTCTTCTCTGTATATTATTTTATGTCTCCAAGCAAGGTAGGAAGGAGAAAGAAAAATGTTGGTTCGGTTCAGTTGCATAAATATCATCTGAGAAGAAAGGCAAAAGGGTTAGAATACATAGGAACATATACATATGTTAAGGGCAAGAAGTCCTTAAAATCTTTCAATTTAAGTATTGCATACTTCCCCGCACATAAAAAATCTCTTTTCAAGTAAAATATGCACGACAATTTCCAAAATTGAGTAATTAGTTCAATATACTAGGGAAGGTACTCTTACATGCCAGTCTATGGAATTGAACGCTCCACATAGATACAAATTAAACGAAATTGTGGATAATTAGTTTCAGAAATATTTCCAGGGATAGTTTTAATTTTAATATTTTAGAAATTGCCGTTAACATTTAAAAGATTATGTAGAAGTGGAATAAAAGCATCTTTCATTCAGTCCGTTCATCCACTCATTCATTCATTTCGTCATCTTTCTCATCTCTTTCTTTTCTTTTCCTTGATTCTTCTCATGCACAACTCAGATGAAAGGTAAACTCAGCAAAGGAAGGAAGCTCTGTCTGAGTTTAAGCACAGTCTTTATTATTAACGTTTTCTCGGTGAGGTTGAGCTCAGGTTTGAACTCTAGCATTACATACACACTAACAAAAACCAGGGTACATGTAGTAAGCTCTTTTTCTACCCGTCATCCCCGAATAACCAAAAAAAAGCACCACACGGCTACATTCTCTCTCCATTATTCTTTTCCTTTCCAATTACAGCTCCTAGTTTTTTAGAAGAAGACAAGGTATGGGAGGAAGGCTATCGTATATCCCATACTCTGCCTGCCATATGCATAACTTGAAATAATCCAACTTTTCATAATTCACTTCTACCACTGAATAGTAGTACGTTCCTAGGAAATATTCAAAGAACACCCACACAGCTCACCACATCCGCATCCGCATCAGGATCTCTACTTTCTTTCTCTTATTAAGTTCTGCTGCAAAACCTCATATAACTTTCCTTTGGTGAAAGTACGAAGTGAAAGTACGTCCATGTACGACTTTTACGAGGTAGTCAGCTAGCCGTAATTATCCTTGTCATAAATTATAAAAAGTGTACTAATTTGAAGTTTTATAAGGATTTTTTGAAATTAAAGTCATGTACATATGTACGGTCATAACTATTAGACGAATCTACTGGGGGCAAAATTAATTTATATTAGGTGGATTACAAGTAGTAAAAAATCTTGCCTTTAAAATATGAAGTAGTATAAGAATTCTAACGAAATAAAGTCACCCTCCCACGTGTTTTCCGATTTCTTGGGTTAATTCCTGTAGTATTTCTGTAATATTATCCCATGTTTCTACAATCATGCACCCAGACCATTAACCTTTTCTGGAGTATCGACATATCACCCTTTTCTTGTTGTAGTAGTCACACTTTAATCTCTCGTTTCATTTCCATTGGACTTATCTCTAAGTCTGTAGGTGGTTGTATGCCATACCATGCATAGAAAAACTTGAGCGGATTATATTACTTGCCTTGTACATAACGACTAGGACTAACTACAAATGTGATTCGTATTTCAAACGTGGAAAGAGAAGAATAATTATTTCACCACATACACACAATAAAATGCTCAACCTCTTAAATAAAATACTTAGTTTCCGCTACTATGCGTTCACACGCACGCACAGCACAGCACAGTCAAAAACTCCACACATTTTGTACCTCCAACATTGTATGAAAATTTTCGGAGCTATTATCCTGCTGGTTACTGGCCAGGCTACCTGAATAAAGTTTAAGTCCATACGGACGTGTGTGTGTTTGAGAGATATCAAGATATCTATCCTATCCAGGAGTTTCGTATGTACTTCCACACAAATTCAAGCCAGCAGGTGCCATGGCCCGGAAACAAAATTCCTACGTGATCAGACTACTCAGTGTCGACTTCTCAAAAAATAGAGAGAGAGAGAAGAACCCACCAACTTGTTCACAAACTCCCTCATCCAACAAGTCGTTCTTCTTACTACTCCTTTCATCACTAAAACTCATTCTTTTCAACTGAACCAATTCAAACTAAACTAAACCAAACCCAAAAAAATACGACAGACTATTTCAACTAAGGTCTTTAGTTCCCACAGTCTAGCTAATGCCACAAAATTTCATTTTATCTAAAAACATTTCGCCACTACATAAACCAAAAACACTCAGTTGTTCCAATTTCGAAGAATCGTCAACATGAACCGGCCAAAATAACGACGACTCGTTAGTCCACTCCACAACTACCAATCTGAAATCTGATTCTGAACCGGCCACGCCACAATAGGCAGAAACCGGGTAGAAATAATAATGCTGCCACTGGGTTGAGAAAAAGTGTTAGAGGTGCTGGATTCGAATCCGAGGTCAAAAGTAGGCTCGGTGGCATTGTGTGGCAGCAAAGTCTATCATTACTTTCATTACTATTACAATTTAACCACAAAAGGCATAGAAAAGAGGGGAAACTTTTCCTCTAACAGGGTGGTAGCCCAAAATTCGTCCAACTTTCATGACATTGACTGAAAGAGTTTCCAAACTAAAGTTTCCTCCTAACAACGTTAGCTAACCAACAGGACAGACCGACCTCCGTCACGATAGATTCATTTCCATTCATAAAGGACAGTCAGGACATTGACGAGGGACAACACTATGATGTAAAGTACAGATTAGCTAGAATGAGACGTTTCAAATGTTCTGGTCAGTATATTTCGCTGACAGGAAAAATTGCAGGTCATGGAAAAAAGACTATAAAATAATATGACCGCTTATTGTACTGAATTTTTGAGAAAATAACATTGTAGAAGTCAAAGGACACCCGAATTACGTAATCGTCCAAATACTGTCCCTTGTGCGGTGACTATGTACTTATGAGTGCGTAAAGGAAACATGGAGAACGACGACTTGAAATAAACATGAACGACGCTAATAAGGAGAAGAGAGACATGGGAAGGCATGGACTAGATAAATAATTAGTAAATAGACACTTCATTCAAAAAAGTGAGATAATGGGGCTTCCGTCCGTCTGTCCATCCACCAAGACAAATGCATTCATGTCATACCACTACTACGACATCACATCGTACAAAAATGTAAGAATGGAATATCTAAACAAACATTGCTTTCAAAAATGCATTTTATTTTTACTAGAATTCCCAGGACAATGGAAAGAAAACCGGCTTGGGCTTATTAAGGCCTTGTAGGCAGCGTAGGCAGCTCCCCAAATCATTCTGTCCTGTCCAATTTGATCTAATCAACTCTGACTAGGTTTTACTGGCGGACAGAGCCTGAACCTGAGAAAGGGAGAAAGAAATAAGAATCGAGTCTCTTCTTTCATTC
>JAQFYE010001230.1:0-24681 GCA_034694305.1 Protaphorura glebata | reverse complement strand
TCTCTTCTTTCTTGGAAACATAACCAGTTATATTTCTCAAACATAGTGTACTTTTCTGAGTAATGTATTTGCCTGTTTTCCAGGACTTGACCAATTGCATTCAACATAATTCTATCTAAATATAACATAACTCTAAATATTTTCAAGTCATTGCTAACTTGCAATAGCGTACACCTTAACATGCCATGTTTGAATATTAATTTTTGTAGAGTTGTACCATGTGGTTGCTAAATTAAATAAAATTGGATCTGTATAATTTCGAACCTTTTGACTACAACTTTTCCGGACTAAAGAAGATTTTAAATAATTAAATAGTTGAGTTGCAATGTTCCCTTACCTTGTCAAATTTTCACTGGCTGTGGGAATTTTTTGGACAGTTTCGAGTCAAAAGAGTTTGTGAAAGTTTACACTCAAACGTTTAGATTATATTTTTGTACGCACTTTCACCGTGTTTCGCTATAAATTTTTCAGAACTCCTTTTCAGTGAACCTGAACAACCGTTCATTACTTATTATAACAAGTGGAATTTATAAATTGTTAACCCTTAGTTACCAGAGGTAAGAAATATGTGTATGCCGGTAAAATATGCTTTATTTGCAGAGTTTCACGAAGGATTTAAACTATCGAAATATAATGAGAATGGTGGCAGTGGCAATTTTCTAGCAAAAGGCGATTCGCGTGTAAATTTACGCGAATGGCCAAAATTCTCCGGCCAAAATTCAGAAGCTGCTATAGTTATTGAAGAGCACTCTAGAAAATTGAAGAGTTTGCGCATAAATCCACAATATTCCGAAAGAACGAACTAGGACGACCTTCAATATAAAAGGACTCCCCACATTTTGTAGCCTCTTAGAAAATTGAATGCTTAGAATTAGAATAAATATTTAACATTTAGACAGCCTATTTCGGCATTGAAACAATATGCAGGTGTGTTTATCTGCTGCCCTGGTAATATATATTGGCATGATTTTCACGCTCATTTCGAGAATTAAAAAAAAAGTTTAGTCAGTTTACAATTAGTGGTACTCGAGTTTGGCATAAAGAAATTCCTGCCACACAAATTAGCTCAGAATTTCATTTTTGGTGAATTGGATTGTAGGATTTTCTATTTATCATTATCGTGAACTAAACTCACGGCGTACACAAGATGGACGTCAAAATTTGAATTTCAAAATTTGAATTTTGAATTCAAAATTCGGCGTTCAAAGATGCCGCATTGAATCATCAGTGAAAACCGACTTTCCACACCCCGATGGACGTCAATGTATAGAGAGCGGACGAAAAGGTTAGCGGAATTTTCAAATTGTGATATCAAATCTCAATATCCCCAAGGACTATTCGGGCTAATTTTATAACACATGATTTCATGATATCCTTAACCACATTTGTGAAGGAATTCATCCCAGAAAAACAAGGCGTTACCCCCAGAGGTCACTAACACGAGAAATGACCCGTACCAGAGTTGTCCCCAGCAGTGAGGCAATTAACTTTCTCCTTTACCGGTTTTCTCAGCTGAGAAAGATCTTGGTAATGTCAAGGAAATCGTGGTCACCTCTTGACGAAAACATGGTCACCACAAAAGTGGTCGCCCTCATTGACATAATCAACTTTTTTTACCACTTTTCTCTACGGTTAAAGCAAGCTCTATATCAGTGGCCAAGTATACTACTTTGGTGACTATTTAGAACTCTAAATTAGAAGTATACCCCACGCGAGCCCACTAACGTTCCATATTATTACTGTACGTAACGCGACGCCAGAAACATAAGAGCATAGGCCAATACTTAGCTATGCTCGTGGTCTTCTTCTGGTATTACCGATCTTTGTGTGGTAAACAGGGACAACGGTAACCCAGACTCAGTGAATGGAACAACTTTAAGAGCAAATTTTATGGTAACGAGAAGTAAGAACAAGAAGATTGAGATATAAGCACTCGAGACCAAAATTAACAGCACTGTCACATTTGGGATACTGTGAATTTTACGGCTGAATGGTCACCAAAGTTTAACTTGACGGCTACTTAGCGTGCAACTTTAATCACAGTTACAGAAAAGCTAATTGTCTTGGCATGGACAACAACATTAGTAGGGAAAAGTTATTTCGGCTAATAGGTGACCAAGGCTGACCTTGACCTCTGCTCTAGGGCTTCTTCGACGGTAGAGAGAAATGGTAAAAGGAAAACGTTGCATGTCTCAGCCTGAGCTTCTTAACATTTGTAAGTGTCATTTTTGGTGTTGAGTTGAGTGGACACTTAAACCATAAACTTTTGTGACCTCTGAGAACAACACTCCGAGTTTTTTCTGCCGAATTCTTCACAGATGTTGTTAATGGCATGTAACATTTTGTGTAAAAATTTGGCGATTCGCTCTGGGGGACATTTGCCCTCGACGCGATGATCTTTGCAATAAAAATGGGAGGTACGTAACTCCGTCCACACTCAGACCCACTGGGGCTTGTAAATTCTTTAAATCTCTGAAAGTTCAGTTATTCTTACATACTACACGAATTCTAACTTAGGCTCTATTGACCAAGAGTTGAAATTTGAAGTGAGCGACTTAGAAACTATCCTACTTATTCAAATCGAATTCTTTCTGCCGCATTTGCCGGATTTGTTAGACATGTACTAAGGAAATGATTAGTGAAGAGAGTTCATTAATTACCGTTCACTCCGGATGATTCTGCTTTGTTCAAGAGTTGTATGGAATGTCAGAATATTGTAGTTTTCAAAACTTCAGGGCGCCTCACAGTATTTTTCAATCTCACAATTCCTCTGGATTTGCAAGGGGAACAATCTCGTCAAGCACGTGGGTGTTTAAGGAATGAGTGAGGTGAGGTTAATAAAATTATCGAGTGTTGCGAACAGCGACAAACAAATCGGGTCATGTTGGTTTCATGTCCTTGGTAACCAACTTGGAATATAATGGTATGGAAATTCTAGTTAATTAATTTCTGGATTGCAACCCTACTTGCATGTACTCGCACATAGACTGACCCCAGGAGTTCATTTTATGGATAATTAGTTTTCAAATTATAAACTTTCTTTGAGTGCTAATAAACAGACAAATGCAGCAATACAAGTGTGTTGAATCGACCACATATTTTCACCCCACGTACGACTCACAAGAAAGCGTATCCATGTGTAACCTACAAACTAAAATTAAACGGATTTGTAAATTCAAGTATTTTGTCACGAGTATGGAAATAACGATTTTGTGTCAAATTGACGATTATTTCTGGATACCAGTCTTACCATATAATATAGACATTTATTTTTTCATCATCAATGATATTCCTTAAAACAATGGTTAACATTGATTCATCAATGAGTGCCAACGGCTGACACTAAAACTAGTTTTAGGATATACGCACCGACTCTGATATTTACAATAGACTACAGTTTCAAATTTTTCAGGCATTGTGCCTAGAATGTCCATAGGTGCCGGCGAAATCTACAGCAAGACAATTATGTAAATATTTGTGCGTAATCTGAATATTACATCCTAACAGAATTCCTTGTCAAATAATCGTCAGCTAAGTAAGTTTTTGATTAACTGAGTAATCATTGAGGGTCATAGCCTTGAGGGAGAGTCTGGGAACACTATTTACTAATTAAACTGATGTTGTTGGCTTCAGGACGAAATAAATCCATTCTCTTTGTATTTACTTAGTATTACTGTTCTGTTTCGTCAGGAAGTATATGATTCACAATAGTCCTCGATTTGAAACCTGAGAACCGCAGTAGTGTTTGAGGAAATGAAAGGATATTTGAACTTTGACATTTGCTAATTGTTTGCTGGTCATATTTTTGTTAGAAACTCTCTATCATTTTTGTGAGATGTAGTGTCTCCGTAAATCAGTATATTGTGAGCATCCTGGATACTTGGATGCAACTAATTACATTATTTGCTTATTATTAGACTTCCGTTGTGCGCTCGAGTCTTGCTCTGATTAAATGTACAAAAGATTTCACAAGATTGGATGGCTTACAGTGAACGAAATTATGATTAAGAACATTTGCACAACGACAAGATTGAATAGTCGGAAATATTGTTTAAGTGAATCTTGTAGTGTCCAATTTTAATTTTGTTCACTTCCGAGTTACTGAATGCGCTTTTTTAAAACCTAGCCATTTTCTAAATTTTCCGTGATTTTAACCTGCGGAACCAGATCCGGAAGATAGGAATGTCGCTGCACGAATTAGATCGTAAAGTGTTGAATCGTAAGCTGATTTTTGAAATTATATATCTTAAAGTGGATGGATTTAGAAAGGATATTTCTGTCCGTATAAGATTAAAAATTGCCGAAATGGTTTAATATTATTTGATCAATCATAATTTCCGTCACTGTAATCACATTAAATTTAAAAATTATACGTTTGGAAGTTCGTAATACCAAACCACCAGCTTTTTCGCTTTTCTCTTGAACTAGAATTTTCAATTGAACTCGACTAATAGGTTTAAATTAAACTTATGACTTGAAAACTACAGAATTAATCACCCAGAACTTTCACCCAACGCTTCAGAGGCAATTATCCTTCGGCTAGAATTACTAGTTTGAAAGTGTTTGAGGTTATGGCTTCACACACAGGTGGGAGTTTTAGATTAAGCACTACAAGGTTTTCACTAAAAATGTATCACATTACATTACATCCCATCACAACCCATCATCCTCCATAATAATCAAAAGCAGTCGACGCAGAAGGATGAAAAGTTGTACTAGCGCGTTGTATGCTGAAGACATTGTGTCATTTCACACTATTCCAAGAAGTATTTCATAATAATATTGTTTAAAAGTCAATTTCATCGAACTGACCACAAAAGTACTGTTTATAACCCACAATTTTACAAAGTTGGCATTTTTAGGAAGTGTATTTTGAATATAGAAAAAACTGATCTACATATTTTACAATTTTTGTCGTACCTTGCCTGTTATCGTTCCAATAAGTCTGAGGTAATCCAGGAATTTCCGATGCTAAAATAATATTCTCACGTTTTTTCGATTTTATAAAAACGCCGATACTAATAAAGAACGGTCATTTGTGAGAGAAAACTAAATTTTGGTTAAAGTGTTTGGTGATTTCTTTGAAGATTCAAGGCGTTCCTCGATGAAATACTACACAAATGGTGTAAAAACCTTATTCAAGCTGAAAATAAAGTAGATTGACTAGAACAGAGGTACTATATATGTCGGATGTGTATTATGAAAAGAAGTGAGACTTACGTGGGTTTTATTTTATCCTGGATGAGATGAGAATGAGAGGACGACGAGGAGCGTGAGGAAAGTCATTTTCATTTATTTGACACGCACCACCTACCCACACCTTTCTCCTCACAAGTATCAATTAAACTTTTTCTTACCTAAATTGCAATTTATTTTCTCTCACCGAATAGAGAAAGAAGCACCAAGTGAGTTCCATCATAACATAATGTACCTCGTCTTGTGTAACCGTACCATAGATTATCTCTCTAACACCATTCACCACAAAAATTTATTTTACTACTACTTCTACAAATTACACAGATTGGTCTAATTGACGCACCAGCACCACCAATTAAATCACACTTTTAATCATTCAAAAAGGCAGACCCCAGGTATACTGTCATCATCACACAACTTTCACTTCAATACCACTTTGTATTTCAAAACTTTCCACTCACCTATTAAAATGCAGAATTGTTGTGTATAGTTTCAGTATCGTACAGCTTCAGGAGAGTATCTCCAAAATAATAAGGTAATGAAAAGGGGGAATATGTGACAGATTATAATCCGTTCAATTATTTTTTCGGTTGCACGAAATCCACAATTGTACAATGTCGGAGAAGTTGGAACTTAAAATTGTAAATACAACATGCAAAAAAAAATGAAAAATGTCCGAAAAATTTTCACAGGAGATTAGGTTAGGAAGTAATTAATTAAATCTGAGCCAGCTCAAGATGAAAGTGCAAGTGAAAGTATTTTTTGTCATTGTTAGTTTGAATTATTCAGTGTGGAAGCGATTTACGGTTTCTTAATTATGATGATTTGGTTTGGGGGTGAGTGAGAATATTGTAATATTATGGAGCTCATCAGTTGGGAGAGAGCAAGATTGAGACTGAGATGTGGTCCAAGTTCCCGGCCCGGGTTTTCCGAGTATTCGGAGTGTCTGCTAACATTGTTTTGGGTGGAAAAGTCTTGTAGAATATGTAAGGAATAGGGAAAAGTAAGGTAGTGAGGGAGTACGTGTGTATGATCGGATGGATGGATTGGACGGATGAATGGTGCTTTTCGGGTCCATAAGAGTTGGAATAGAAAATACGCGCAGGTTTTCCCACGCTTTCACTCTCTCACTTTCTCCACGGATCTGAGGACTTCAAACCTTCAAACCTCCTTTCCGTCTTATCCTCAACCATCCTCTCTTTGAATTAAAATATTAAACTCAATAAGAGGTGTGAACTTAACGGCCCTTTGAACACAGACACACGCACATCCAAAGAATACGAACAAACTCTTCTTTTTCAACTGCATACAGGGTGGGTTCGAAAATGATGTTCAGAAAGGAATTAAATTTACGTTACGCGTAAAATTCTCTCACAGGCTGGGATTTTACAAATCGTGGAAGAGAAAATCCTAGAAGTTGGGAAACTTAGGTTAATCATTTGGACGAAATCGGTAATGATCCAGAACCCCAGAGAAAGTACGTATCCCAAACATTTCAGAACAATGACCAAATTGGTTTCCATTGTACGAAACGAACAATGTGAAATTTTGTTACATTCTTCTGCATATTTTAAGTCATAACAGGTAAAATTACAAGTCCTTAAAAACTAATCTATACCTAACCTAAACTGATTTCGGAGTACAACTGTAACCGCGAGAAATTCCTGAAAGTGAAATTTTGGTTCAACATGAACCATTTTCGAATTGATCGAACGATAAGTCGAAAATTGCGAAATGATGAGATGATACGTCGTCAACAGTAGAGTATTTAGCAATTCTCTTTAATACTTAGAATTAGCATACAATCTGAAGGAAGTTGCCACTTTCCATCTCTAGTGTAAGTGGCAGGAGTGTAATGGATAGTAGCGCGATTTCCATCAAATTTTGTTTGAGAACATCTGCTCAGCTCAGATCCCTTAGAATGGAAGTCGTTCTCAGTAATTGCGCATTTCACTGAGAATGTGACAGATAACGTCTAAATAGTTTTGAACTACCCTCCAGAACCATACGAATAAATTCATTTGAAGTTATGACGGAACATTACAAATACGTAATACATTCAATGACGAAGAGAACCTTAGTTGTGAAGTGTTTATTCAAACCATTTCAATCAAAACTAATTTAATCACTTGTCTACCACTAAATTCGTCCAGGAGTTAAGAAAACAAATGTACCCCTAGTAGTACGATAAAGTTCCAGTGATGAAGAATTATATAACAATGGGATTATACTTTGGACTTGTTATTTATCCTGAGTTGTGCGACCTCAGAATACAGATATCACATATTCTTTGTAAAATGATGGCTTATATATTTTTACAAGGGAGAATGCCTCCAACCCTGCTATGCAGGTTCAGAATTCACCTTATAATGTTTTTAATGCAATCAGGGCACATTGTTTGTCTAAGAATATTGAGCTCAATACATAGCGAAAAGATTTGAGACTAATGAGTTTGGAGTCGGGGTCAGTGGAGGTCATTTATCATCATTGGTTATGAAGAAAAGGTGGGACGTACGTGGAGTGAGGTCAGGATGAGAGGAAGCGTAATAAAGTGTCATTAAAGTTGAACTCCTACGTCCTGCCTGCGCGTCTTACAAGTAATTACGATCTCAGCTTTTATCTCCTCTACACTTTTCTATTTCTACCTTACTTTACCATTTTTTGGCTCTCACTATATATCCGTTTGACAAATAAATTGAAAAAACGATGGAAGAAAGTAGAAAGTAAGGAAAAGGAATTGAGACATGAGGATGATGAACTGTAATCAGCAGCATAGTTTTTGGCTTGGATATATAGGAAAGAACCCCCAAAGACGAGAATTAAGTATCACATTTGTGTCAGCCTAATTTCGTTCTTCCCTTTTTCCTCAAAGAACTTGTTTCTAAGATCTTTTTGGATGTTCTTCCTTCTGCTTCAATCCAACTCAACTTGTCCAGTTTCTTTAGATTCAACTACTTTGTCCTTGGAAAACCTAAGAGTCAAGTGTTGAGCCCCAGCATAATGTTTAATTCGATTACACCGTTTCCTTTTTTACCTTTTGATCAACCTTGCATGTCTAATCTGTTTCTCTCTCTCTTCCGAACAAGCATTGAGTACATGCCCCAGGAGCCAGGACAAATTACTTCCTACAATATAATATTAGCTTCAGGACTTGGACTAGCTTGACATGCACAATCCAGACTAGTTGACCTAGAAATGACAGGGAGTGTCTTTAAGGAAAATTTTTCAAGTAAAACTGTCCCAGAAGACCGGGTGTGCGTGACTAAAATGTGGTCATGTGGGACAAGGGGTTACGGCTTACACTACATAGAAAAGTGGCGTGACAAGAGCTGCTGCCCTCTGCACAAGGTATCCGAATAACACCGGAACACCTCTTAAAAGAAAAAGCGAACGGACGGCGTTGGTACGGAAAAGTGATGTTTTAGTGCCGGACTGGCTTCTAATTCGAATCTGAAACGAATATTACCAGGTCACCGAACATTGTTTAGGACTTCGATACGTACCTGTCTGTGGATTTGGGGCGCATCGCACGGGGAAGGGCGGATTTGATCGGGGTCACACTCATGAATGAAAAATGTGATGCCACGTACAACATTTCTGCTTGAGGAAGGGACCATTCGTGACCTTGATCAGGACCAACATTAATACACAAAATCGAATAATTTGTTTTTGTATTGTGAAATACTTATTACCGAACCGGTTAATGTAACATTAGGAAATCCCTACTAGTACTAAAAATTGTCTGAACTACTTATCAATATCCACAGGATCAATATAATACAAAAGCTAGTAGTATCTTCTCAGAAGTCTTTCCCCCATCTCCCCCTGTCTGCTTATATAAAGATTACAGGTTCTACTCCAAAGGATTTTGATATTGCATGACTACGAATGAATGAGTTTCTTTTAAGTTAGAGTAAATATGACGAATGTACCTTCAAAGCGCCACGAACTCTCTTATACATCAACCGTATTTACGACTTAAAAGAGATTTAATTAGCTAAGGGAGTCATGAGACGATGGAAATAAAGTAAAGCATTCGCCGACGACCATCAGAGCTCGACGGGCAACCCGGCTCATGTAAACCTGGATAAAACGACTATATTCCGTATTGTAACCAAGCACTATCAGATATTTCAAAATTCAGGTATCGGGGTAAGATATTATTTTAAAAATAGTAATTAGTGGGGACAATAGCTAAGAAATAATAAAAGAACTTTGAAGCTGGAATCAAGCACATTCGGATTTGTTCACTTCGCCTCTGGTAATATTAGTCATCCTTTCCTGAATGTCGAAACTGGAGGCGAAATAAACTTGTTGGCGTGAGTTTAAGCCAACTGACAAGGGAGTAAGCCAAGAAGTCTCCTAACTTCTTAAGTGTATACAAAATTTTCAAAATTACTTGAAATCGTTGGAAATTACCACTTTCCAGGATTTATAGCGTGACTGCCACTTACATGTCAAAAATGTCATCGATTTTTGTACTTATGAATCCGAATTATTTTGAACACAGCATCGAAGGAGTTTTGAATTTAACACAGTGAAAAGAGTCAATGCAAAAGTGTAAACCTGTAAAACGATTCTAAATCCTGTTGACGTCTATAGTTCAGGTCTTCAAAATTAGTAAACCGCACAACACGTGACTTGAGGAGACAAAATTATAAATTTACTAGGTCTCCCTAGCGGATACAAGAGAAGAAAGTAGTCTTGCTGACATGACAGCTGGGAAGTCTCCCTTCTGAGATGAAAACTTCTAAGACAAGTCCCATGGGGTATCAACAAAAATTCGAAAGTCTAATTAGTGTCTACCGAGGAAATGAAAGCTAAGCAGGATTCATTTTTCTCTACCACAGTAAGTCGTAATTCTAGAGTTTTTCAATGGAAACCTCAAATGGCAGAATGGCTGGGAATGAAAGAAAAAAAAATAGTTGAATGAATAAGAGAGAGCATCTTTCAATAGAAACCCGGATATTTTTGGCCCACATATTTCCAAAAGTTTTGAACTGGGAAAAGAAATCAATTCAATTTTATGAGTTTCTGGTGATAACTTAAAAATCTGAAGAACGGATGAGTTGAATTAAGACTCAGTCAGGCGATTTTTCTCCTTTCTGCCTGAAGTTTCCATTAAGGACAGGGACATTTGTTGCGGTAGACAAAAAGAGCCAGGTTGGGCCGAACTGGGGAGAAACTTTATTCCAGAACATATGTTCCATTACATTTATACTATACTTCCAGAAATATAACCACTCTATTAAAAAATGAGAGTTTATACATATGTACATATATACTTGTGAAGAAATTATGTATAATGTACACACGCGGTACCGGAATCGCCACAAGGCCACAGGATCCAAAATCCTTGGTCCATCCACGAAAGTTTAATACTTAATACTTAGGGATGAATGATTGTTCTTTGCTCCTCAACCGACACGTTGTAATGCTCAAGTCCGACCCTCAAGTGCTCCTCATACGTTTTCCCTTCAAGAACTGAAATAAAAATCAGATTTATACCTTCTAACAAATACATTTTAGCTCCTAGGTCTATGCCTCCAATTCCAAGCCTAGACAAACGAGCTCAACTTTCATTGCCATTTCTGACATGGCCGTAACTTTCGCAACTCTTCAATGACGTCAACAACTCCACAATTCTATATATTCCAATTTGTAATTACAATTTTAACTACCAACATAATTGAATTATTTGTCATTTTTGTCTTGTTTTAATGTCCAGAAAGTCTCATTGGTGGAAAAATTCTGACAGGAATAATTTGAGTCTGACTTAAAGCATAAGTTAGAAATTTGAGTCGGAGTGCTAAAAAAAACCGTATGACTCATTAAAAGATTACGATCCGAGTGTCCTGGGAAATATAAAACAGTAGGAAACAGTATTTTTCTTGAAATATTGTCAAACCCAAACCGATTCTGAAATTTTGTGACATATTGGATTGGAAAAGTCGTTCAAGTTGAGTAATAAGAGAAGTGCGAAGAGGTTTTTCCTTCTTTAGCTGTGTGTTGGTTAGATAGGGTGGTGCTCGGTGGAGAAAATAAGTTTTCTCTCTCGGGGAGAAAGTTTTGAGTTCTTGGGTAGTTCTTGGACTACTTCCACAGTTTGAGTATCCAAATGAATGGAAGGTCTTTCTTGGTGGTGAAAGTGACTGGAGTTAGACTCTTTGGCTCTGGTCATAAGAACCCTTCAATTTACACCGTGAAAAAAATGATATTACCTTTCCCTATTTACATAAGTCCATGAGTCTTGGTCTGATCGAAGGAGAAAGTCCAAAGTTTTTGTGTGAATAAAGTCATTGAATAGGAGGACAACATCTTAAAGAAAAAACCTTCCTTCTTTGGATAAGAACTTCACGTACGTCGAACATCCAACTTTTTCTCCTTTACTTCCTTTATATCTGCCTTGGTCGGTTTTTTAGGGTTCGCAAACCTTTTTAGACGTCCACACTGATACGGGAAAGAGGTAAACCACCATGATTTACATATAAAGTAGTAGTCGGCTTTCTTTTCTCCTCATCCACACTTTTTCCTATCTCTTCTATTAATCTATCAATCATTCGCAGAAATATCTACAGCACATCCAAAATCCGAAATACGGACAAATGAATGGTGACCAACTTTTCTCCAAATAATTCAGCAAAGTTTTCATGAAATCAAAGTTTTGCTTTATTCGTCTAGAAATTAGAACATGATTCTACAATAGACCTATTTACCAGTTTAGGTCGTTCCAACTTTTTCTAACTCTCTTTGAGGTGATTTAACATGATCAAAATTCGAGAACACGTCGTGGCCGTGGACTGCATTGCAACTTGGAAGCATTGTGTAGGGCAGAAAAGTTATACGCACGGCTTATAGTCAGGGTGACTCGCATCTCCTATCCCCTGATATACAAAAGTGAGACATACAATTTGTAAATGTTTTTTATGAAAAATATTCCAACGAAAGTAAATGAGAATTACACAAACCTATATAACAACATCAGAACTCGGTCATCCTGTTCTACATTATTCCGTAGATGTCCGCTAAAGATCCACTAAATAGTTTTACTAAAAGCTTTCCATACGTCAGTACTTCTGTGCATACTTTCATATTACTTGATAATTTCGGATCTTCATACCATTAATTCTTTCAACGACACAAAAAGTTTGTTGGAATTCAGATAATCCTTGATGAAAATGCACATCTCACTTACGGAGGACCACTACGCTAACAAACCACCACTTGTTACTAAGTTGGAAATTCGGTTCAGCCCCCCAGGGATGTGTACTCAACTCACCCGTCATTAGTTTTACCTTCCCCGAATTTGGGCCGGAAAGTTGGAACGAAATTCTAGTTTGGTTTCTGCGAGGTACTACGCAGATATCTGTCTAAAGGAACCACTATGCATCTAATTCTACTTGACCGTCTTTGTACAAAATGCCGAACATGATTTCACCTGATCACACGTCAAAAAGAAAGTTCCAGTTAGAATCCTGGGACTGGACTACTTATTAACGTCTTCTTTTGATTGCGTTTTATAAGGAAGATCAGGGGGTAATCAGGTAGATCCGATTTATTCAATCGAATTTACATAACTCATGATATGATGATCGTAATCTATCTAACTAACAAATGCCGATTTATTCCTTTTTATTTCAGTGATATTTGTGATTCTGGTTGGACTTGGTAACTTCATTTGCTATTCTAATGACTAACGTGACAGAAACAGGTAATTTGACGAAAACTGGGAAGTTTTAAAATTAAAACGGACAACTACACAAGGTTTCCGTCAACTCTTTTAGCTGGATTTTAGATATAGCCTTGAATTATCACCAGATCTACATTTATAATTGTATATTTTTGTCAAACGCCTACGCTTATGAGCTCTTCAAGTTATTGACCCCGTCCATACCCGGTAGTGGGAGTTCCAAGTATTGCATCGGTAGAAGCAAAGAAACACAGTTCCATTCCCCTTTTGTGGGATTCGATTTGATTCAATTAGACTTTATCAAAATAGTCGTAGACGAAAGGACAAATGATTTCAAAACATTGTGTAATAGATTTCCTCATTTGAATTCCACACGAACATTACGTTACATGTAGTTACAATCCGTTTCGAAATCGCTCATAAATAATCTTACCACTACGAACGTATTATTATTCCTTCCTTGAAAAGAATAATATTAGTCGATTTCTGATTGTCTGTAAAACCAGGAGTCTAGATTATTTGCAGGCACGGTCTCGTAATAAGCTGTCTAACGTTGACATGTAATGTGACTAGTTGGGTCAAATCCTCTGGATTTATCCAGTTTCGTCGGAGAAACCTTTTACTAATATTACATTCGTTAGGTCATCTCAGTTCAGTATTTCTTGTATTTCCCGTATTTTAGGATGCACATGGTGTCATTCCATAAAGCCATATCGAAATAGGCAATGACCGACAATGTCATGCAAAACTTTCAGGTAGTCATAACCTGTATGGCTAACTTAATTCCGACATGGTTTTGGACTTCAGATCAGGATTGCCCAATTTAGTTTAAATTCCACACTTCACATTCCCAAATACAGTTATGAAAGTAATTTATGTCGCAATCAGTGTTCGTTACCACAATTTTAACGTCGCCAGCAGATAATTATTTTATTTGTCAATACAAATCTCACTCGAACCGGGCACCTAGTCACCGTAGAATATAAATAAAAGTGCATGATCAGAAATGTAAAAAACGGAGATAGAAAGAAAGCTTTGGCCACAGTACCTTGAAACTTTTATTCTGAAATGAAATTTCTTTTGGAATAACGGTACTAGTAAGGTAGTAGTTAAACTCTTCTCCAGATATTGTGCATATGCTAAATCAACTTGAGCTAGATCCAAAAGCAATATTTTATAGGGAAACGACCCATTCGATTTAGTCTAATGTGTAGAATGATGTTCAGATTTACTGCTTCATTAGCAAACCAGTTCAATAAATTAAGCTCAGACCTGTGCAATATGCATAGCCCTTGAGTCGCAAGGTCGCAACACGGATTCTAGTTTTATCGCTTTCGCGATTTTACAGGATTTTAGTCTAGCTTTCCATCTGGTGGAATGTATAGTGATCAATGTCCTTTCCTGATATACCTGTCAGGGAGCTTTCATTGTACAGTGTATTAGGGTTTATCAGCTGTAATCGAATCGAATTTGTATACTTACAAATTTTGGGACAAGAACTCTTTTCATTTTCTTACTTTTAAGAAATTCTATTATTTTAATTTCCAAAAATTCGTAAGCAGACATAAAGAAAGGCAATACATTTAAGGTACCGTTTTCTCACAAGTAAACCCATTCCGATGGTATAGGCCAATCGACTCAAAACCCATTCAGAAAGGTCAAACAAGGTGTCCTGACCTCAATGGTGAAGGATTTGTTGGCAGATAAAATTTTTCAATTTTTAGAATTTTTTCGAGAAAATTCTATGGCATGGGACATAACCTGTTTTAATGAAGACATGGTCCCCCCTATACCATTTTCCAAATTGAAATGTTTTATGCTGCATCATGCTCATGTGTAACTGACATTTCTATGGCCCACTTCTTTAGTTTCAATTAAATCACAACGACGGCACTAAGGAATGATGCAACATAAAATATTTCAAAAATTCAATTTTTGGAAAATGGTATATGTAGACCACGTCTTCATTAAAAATTTACATGTTATGTCCCATGCCAAAATTTGGATTTTTTTTAAAAAAAAATCGAAAAATTGTAAAATTTTATGTGCCAACAAATCCTTTATTCTGGAGGTCAGGACACCTGGTTTGACCTTTCTGAATGGTTGTTGAGACAATTGTTTATCATCGGAATAGGTTTACTTGTCAGCAAGACACCTTGCCGTTCGACACTTGCCTGATTTTCATTGATATTTTGTTAACGTCGAAGCCAGTCTTTGAAGAAACACACAGCTCATTCGTTCGTTATTAGTTTGTGCCAGGGCAGTCTGATCCTTCATCATTTACCTGACATTGGAGTACTAGAGGCCACGGACATATAATGTCGATAATTGAAAGGTCAAAGTATTCTTCTCTATATGCCCAGCTGCCCATTATTACATTTTTGCTTATTTGACATCATTCAGACTCTTGCTTCTAAATACACTCAATCATTGGACTAGAATTTCGGTCCACGTTCAATTTGTTCACTCACGCATTTCTGTGGATTCAAATCTCCGTCATCATTCTAGATGTACTTACAGAGCTGACGAGATGATCTATTAATTTATCCATTCAGACTCATCTCGTGAACATTTACAGTTCACTTAATTCATACACTTGAATCTATTCCCCCGAATGGAGTCACAATTGTAGTTGTAGACTTTCAACCCAGAAGCAATTATTCTTAATTCATTCTAGTAACAGAACGTCATCTACGATCCACACAATGACAACTGCGATCCCATCCTAACATAGGTACTTGTACATATTATTTTGAGACAATATTAAATTATAATTGAGTTACAAATAAACGCACGATGAAAATTGTTGGGACGAAATAATGCTTTCAATGAATCCTAATCCTTTCCACATACAAAATCAGTTTATTTATTTATTGACGAAAGGTAACGCCCTCTGATGAGGTCATTATGTTATACGACATTTATTATAAATTTGGCCAAGTAAATTCTTCAGTTCGAATAATCTTTCACCAGTAAATAAACCAATACAGATGTACTACTAAGGACTCGCGAGTCATGAGACAGAATAATGATGGAAAATTAAAATACTGATTTCCATGGCCCAAGGTTAGATTTTAGTCAACCCTGACGGTTTTCATAACAAGACTTTCCAGAAGGTACAAGTGAATTGTGGAAAGTGTCATGCAATCTGGAGAATGAAATTGAAAATGTATCACGACTGAACGTACATACATCCAGGTTTAGTATTAAATCCAAACTGAATATTAAAAAGGATTAAAATATTTACCAGCGTTATACGATACACGTTTCAGCTGTTGCATTTCAGTGTAAGCTTTTCAAGCGCAGCTGAGAGACGAGTTACAATTTCTACTAGTAATCATTTTTGGCAAGATCGATGTTCGTGATATCCAAATGTTGACCCTCATACATGTAATAATCCCCTTCTGGGAAATCTAGTACTGAACTGGGCTAACATCGACCAGGACTGTATAATTTAGTATGTACGAGTTTTTTAAAACATGCCGTGTCGTGTGCTTGAAACTAATCATACAGGGCCCCACTATTTTTCATCTCGTTGTTGTCAATCTCTGAACAGTAGAAAAGAACTTATGATATGTAGGTATTTTGCTGAAACTGCCTATTGTAGCCCCATGACGTTGGCTATATTGGGAGTTTGATCACTCAGTCAGACATTGTTCGGATTGCTACAAAGGCCTTTTTGATTCTCATTTAAATCGCTTCTTCTATTTCCTAGGTCATCCCAATGCCATTCTCGCTCAAAAAAACGCTGTTTGACCTTTCCCTTACAGTGAATTCCAATTATTGTGTGCCAATTTATAATTGAAATTTTTATAAAGAAATTGGTACACTTCGTGCCACACGCATCAATGGGCGTAACAATTGAAAACTAGAATATTATCTGAATAGCCCGGTATTATGCTGTTGTTCAACTTTAGCAAATCACGATGAGCAAGTCACAAGTTTTCCCAAAAACCCATTCAAAATGTATATCTCGACCTCCACTTTATGACGGGAGAATGTCTGTGGGACCCTGTAATTTCTTATAGCAGGCACAAAGCTAACATTATTTAGTGTCTCAAGTGTAACAGTTTTTGTCCATATGAAAACATTCCGTTTAAAAACAGAAGCACAAAATGATTCGCAGTTTCAATTCATTCTCTTTTTTTTGCAACTCTACTCCGATTCGTTTCTGTAATATCACGATTTGCCAAAGTCATGGGGAATTAACGGCATCTTTTCTATTGCGTACGGCGTGAATAGAACACCAGTAGTCAACATTCATCCTAATCACGAATTAGGAAAAAAGGATGAAGTCATGCATGTCCAGTACCACCACCGGTAGCAGTAGCTGAATTGACAAGAATAATAGTAACAAGTCAAATGCAATTGCCGTTAATTTACTCTTCTCTTTTTTTCGTCATTCTGGGAAATATGTGTGTGTACGACGTGTGAAAAGAATAATGGTGTAAATCTAATTCTAAACAAGAGGAAGATCAACATGTAGTCGGGGATTTGTAGTCTGGTCTTTGTCGTCATCGTGTGAACAACATTTTTGTGAACACTGACGTTTTAGTGATATTTTGTAAAATTTATTCCCCGTGTCAAAATAACCATGCATGTAGGTAGAAATCTTTTCTCGGTGAGTATTACACAATTTATGAAATTGAAGGTCAAAACCCTTAAAATTAATTGATAATGTCAGTATTTCTCTATTTGTACATCCGGTGAGGCTGAATTTTCTTAACGTTTGGGAAGTGTGACACTCTATTCTCGGAGCCGCTGATATTGATAAAATATTGACTTCGGACCATTTGGTCCAAATTTTGAAAATGTCTCGATGATAACCAAAACGGATACTTTTCTCCTGATAATTTGCCAAACTATCGACAGAAAAGCCAAGTACTCAACTTTTTGATCTATTTTCTAACAGGTGATAGTGTTGTGTCTATTGTTCCTCTCGCTCGGCTACAATGGCTTCTACCCAAGCTTTGCGCTATTCAGCATTTCAAAAAGAAATTATTTCTACTCTCAAAGTAATAAAATCCCAATGGACAAGAAGCTAATGGACTTGGACGATTTCGAATTCGTACAAAACCATGAAGACATATGTGAGTCGATTAAAATGCGATCGCAGGACACCCTCATCTTAACATTAGTCCACTCCGCCAGAGGTAATTTTGAGAGCCGGCAAGCAATTCGAAACACGTGGGGTTCAGTGAAAGAGCATGGAAATTGGAAATTTCGAACAATATTTCTCCTCGGAATTCCAACGCGAACCAATTCTCCCCCGTTCTTGACGTCAACGGCAAACGAGGATGAATCAATTGAGAAGAATTTGAAGGTCGAGGTTGAGACAAACGGTGACATTATCATGGGGAATTTCGTGGATACTTATCGGAACATGACTTACAAACACTTGATGGGATACAAATGGGTTCGTCATTTCTGTCCTTGGGCAGAGGCCGTTCTTCGGACAGACGATGACATGTTTGTCGATATCTTTCAATTGACAGATTTCCTCGAGAAGAATCGAAATGACACAAATTCCATGTTTTGTTTGTTAATGAAGAATAGGCCTCCAGAACGTGGTTCGTTCGACAAATGGGGTGTGTCCCGGGCGGAATACAAATATGATGTGTACCCGGACTACTGTTTGGGGGCTGCTTATGTAACAAGACCTAATTTAATGGACAAATTGTATCGTGCGAGTGAAGATTTCAAATATTTTTGGATTGATGATGTTTTCGTGACTGGTATGCTCAGAACACATCCCAATTTAGCCGGGTCAGCTATTCGGGTCAAGGACATATCAAAAAGGTTCTCATTCTACGATCATAAGACTGAGAAGGGTTGGGTCAAGGAATGGATGTTTGTTTTAGTGCCAAGAAAGTTGGTGCCACCTGTCTTGGGACGATTGTGGAACAGAACGGTGCGAGCAGGGAATTATAGCTCCGCGTTTGCATTTGACATATCGTGACCTTGATAGAGTAAGTTAGTCAATTAAGGAAACGATTAGTCAGTCCAATTACATTTTTGTGATAACTAAAAGACTCTACCATTTTATCTGTTTATGCTAAATGACGGAAGCAGGCTATAAAATGTCTGCTTTGGAATGCCCGGAACATTGGATACCAGGGGTAGGGACTTCGGAACTATACTCGCTGCGATTGAACTGGTCAAAATTTTAAAGCCCTGAAATTGAATTGCTATTCATATGCTTTAAATAATTGTGTTAATAATTGTTTTACAGCGACTTCGATCCGAATCATTAGAGTTAAAATATAGTGTTAGTCGGATTTGGATTCAGCAAAAATGTTTTTACTTGTACTTGTACTTGAAATTGTTTTATGCACAATTATGACACTTTTATTACTGCTATCGTAGTACGCTCCATGTACGTTAAGTCGGATTTTGATCTCAATGAACAGTTAACATTCAATCGGTGGTTTACATTTTGAATTCCTTGGAATTACCATAGGTTGTAACAATTGTACTCTGCTGTTGCAGTAACTGTAACATTTACACTTACTGATAAATCAATGTTGCATTTTTGTGATGACATGTTAATGGCATAAATGATCTGATTGTATTGTGACAATGGCAATTGTGAAATTATGAAGCTGTATTACATTAAGTTATAGATTACATTACAGAAACCTGAGATGAGTTTTCGTAATAAAAGTTATTTATATTTCCGATTATTTCTCTAAATCCCTCAATATCCTTCCTACATGTGATTCCATTTGAAAGAGTAAATCATTTCCGAATCAGACGTACGTGTATTAAAATTAAGCACAGACTCAATAAATAAAAATTATCAACTAAATCATAATAAATTGTAACATCGTTGAGGTATTTTCCATCAGAATAATTTTCCTCTAGTAATATGAATTAAAACCAGAAATTCGTACATCAAATATCACCAAGGCAGTTTCCAATGTTTGCTGAGTCGATTGAACTCTTGGAAACAGTAACAATGCAATTAAGTAGCTAAAATCCAAGTCATTTCTGAAGAATGTTAATTAACTATTTTCGGATTCTTTGCATACTCGTTAATCGTGATCATTTCAATCTTAATCTTCACTTTGCAACGTACCAACTCTTCGCCAGTACGACCAGAAACTAATTGTAAGTTTAAAACAAAGAATCATACTATTTGTTCAGTTTTTCAGCTCATTAAAATGAATTTACCTTTGCCAATCCTAACCCCAATGGATTAGTATATAATACTTATATAATTTTGTTTCCGCACCCGGCTCGGAATTTTTTTTTTATAAAATTGATTAATTTTTGATACCCAAATTTACACAAATTTTATATTCCGAAGTCGTGGGAAGTGTAAGGTCACCCTTAGTTACCACTCACTATTAGGCTTAGAACGACAATCAAGTTCTTGACCAAGTATGAGTAACTTTTAAAATAATTTCAGGGAAAAACAGAACGAGAGGTACGATCATAGGTCACCACGAAGCAATCTGTAATTTTTAGAACTCGACCACAGTGACATTTCTGACACTTTTGAAAATGGCAATGAACAATTTGTACGAAAACTACTTGGACGCTATGGGTAAGATGTAAAATAGTTTTTCCCCAACTAAATTTTTAATGAAAGTCTAGATTCCGGAAAATTGAATTAAAATTACTTTCCCCCATAAAATAGAATGGCCCTTGGTGATATTTTTTAATATTTTTGAATTTAGATCCAAGAGTCGAGGATTGGCCTCTCATGTCCTCCATTGCTTACCCAATTGCAATCATAATCTGCTACCTATTGATTTTCTACGTCATTGGACCGGAATTCATGAAAAATCGTGAAATTTTCAAGGTTCAACCATTCCTTCGGTATTACAATCCATTTTTGGTGACCGTCAACGGTGTTTTTGGATTTGTCGTAAGATTTTAATATAATAACGTACAAAGATGCCGAAAGCAATGAGTCCTCAATTTTAAGGATACCCTCCTTAAGCTAAATGAATAGCTAATGCACTCCAAAAAAATGGTCAAATGATTGACTCTGCCTTACGACGACTGTCAATTAATGAGAGCAATATTTTCCCTGCAATTATCAGGCATGATATCAATGATCACGCAATTCTTTCCACCTTTCTTTTGTCGAATTCTAGATCACCATGGACATTCATCGGGCAAATTATTCATTCATTTGCCAGGCTGTTGATTACAATGGTGGTCCGATTGAAAATGAGGTAAAATGAGATTAATTCAGATTTTTGATTGTGAGTTAATGAATCTTTAATCATTTTGGAAATCTTCTGTATTCCAGTTGGCCAGCCTTATTTGGATTTTTCACCTGATCAAGATCTTTGAGCTCATAGACACTGTTATGCTGATCGTAACAAAGAGGGAACTTTTCGACCAGAATTCAGTCCTCCATATTTATCATCATGCAACCATGGTTATTGGCACTTGGATCGCTGCAAAGTTCGTCCCGGGGGGATTTAGTAAGCAAAGTAGCATACAAATTAAAGACTAAATGTAGTATATTGGTGAAAAATGACGTTCTTACAAGCCATAATTTTCTATAATCATAAAACTTTAATTTTGTTAAGAATCTGCTCATTTTAATTTACAGCCGCTTACGTTGCCGTCATCAACAGCTACGTTCATGTACTGGTATACCTGTATCACAAAGTGCGGGCTAATTCCCCCAGGTATGCTCTGTGGTTTCAAATTTGGCTCCTTCAAGTTCAATTTGTAAGTGAATCTAAATCATCCTCCATTTCTAAATTAGACTGCTTGTAATCAAATGTCTAATTACAATTTAGGTCCAATTTGTAATGATCGGAGTCATGTGTGGGCTTACCATTTGGTACCCCTGCAATTTCCCCACCTGGTTCTCATGGGGCTTATTGGTCTACGTCGTCATTTTCTTGGTGTGGATGTATCCATTCTTTCACTACGTATTTCTCCGTCGAGGAGGCGCTTAAGGAATGACGCCAATACAACTCTTCAAACTTCGAATTACCACAAAATCAAAATTCTAGATACACAAGTGTGACGTGTTATTGTGTGATCGTGGCTTGTCAAAAATTGAACTCGAATACATTTCTGGGAGTAATTTAAGGTATAAAAGTGATAATATATTCACAAAAAGCATGTCCTATTAATGCGTAAATAAAAACAATTAACACTCTTATATGATATTTATTAATAAACTGCCACATTATTTGAAACACGGGAATGATTCCAACATATGTCTTAATTAATATGTTAATTTAGGGAGGTTCGTAACGGTTTACCACCACCTGTCCAAGATATGACAAGATATATAGATGAGATTTTGAAAGTTCCTAGTCTAACATTTCTGTAGAACGATGACCAAGCAATCGCGCCTGTGGTGCGAGAAGGAAAGATCACGAAATATTTAGCTTGCGTCTTTAGAAGTACGCGCCATGTGACAGGTTGGACTAACGATTATAACCCAAGACAAGATTCTTTATAAAATGTATACCTCATTTCTTTGGTAATCAACGGGTTCGGCCAATGTGGAGGATTGAGTGTTTGAACCACCCTATTTATAATTTTATATTCTAGGTTCCGTTGAACGGAACAGACTACAACAGATAATAGGATTTTCAGCATTTCAGTAGGAAACAGGAATTGTAAATAATATGAATAAGTACAGCACATATTTAGTATCGGAACGCAACAGTAACAACAGTATCGTATTTAGATTAAACAGTCATTTGGAACATAGGAGATGAAGTTATGAAAAGTGATACTATTATTACTTAAATCTACGACTGTATCAATTATCGTTCCAGTTAACTTCACTTAAGTAGACAGATGGTCACAATGAGTAAAGTTATAACGCTTGACTTTGCTTTCCTCCTCCTGATTTTCCGACAGATTTCCTGCCGAGTAATTTTGCAGACTTTGCAATAGTTCTCTTCACACCTGCCGAAGTAACTGCAATTGGTGGAGATAACGGACGAGGGTCTTTTACTTTGACCATTTCCTTAACTTTACCATCCTTAGCCTCGATAAAATTTCGAATCAAATCACCAAATTCTTTATCTGGTAATTCAAAGTCCACTTCTTCCATAGGCAAAGCATTTTCTCGTTCTATATCCTCCTATTTCAAAGATAATCATGAGTGAATTCAAATTAAAAACCCAGCGACTAATTAATTTTTATTTTAATTTATATTCATTACCAATTCCTCAATGCAATACATCTCGGACACATGTTTCCACAAGTATTCTATATCAATATCTTCCTTTCCGGCAGCAGTTTTAAATTCATGGGCAGCTAATAGCATTTGGAAATTTTTATGAATCCCTGTCATATCCAGAATTGGATTTTTAACTCAGTCATACAAAATTTCATAATATGTGGAATTGTATCATATTGTTTCAAAATGGAATATTTCTTTTCTTACCAAGAGGTTTGTGCCTCATGAGACACTTGAAGAATATAGTTTCTAATTTATGGGTCCATTGAAAATGACTTTCATCTGCACTTAAGTCCACTTCCATAATCTCTTGAGATACGACCGGCTCAGGAGATCTAGTTCTTGTTTTTGTAATCGTAGAGGATGACCATTCCGAAGGGTCATCGTCAGCCCTAGTTTCTCTTCTTCTTCTCTCCGGAAATTCACCTAAGATTAACTTCAAGATTAGTACCACATAAATTTGTCCCTAAAAATAGGGCCCTACAAATATTATGACTAACACATAAGGTTAAAAAGGACGGCCGATTTTTCCCAATTAAACTAGCTTGTACAGCTCCACACATACACCGTACACATTTCAGATCTTAATTCACCAAAATATTGAAGAATTTATGGACAAGTTTATTTCATCCAAAATTTGTAACGTGCAAGCATCCAGGAGTATCTAAACTGTGTTCACGTTTTAGTGAGATTTCAGAAATGGAGTGAATTGCAGAAGCGCCTAATGGGTAATCAGAACTGCATATCTACAAAAACAGCTTGAGACCCACCAGCATCCCTGTCCATTTGTTCGGGTCCCGAGTCACCGCTGACCTCCATGTCAGGTTCGATAGCTACGGAGGGCATTGTGGAGGATGAAGTGTCGTGTCGTTGGGACACTTGAAGACTTTGTCGGGTGGACCTTGGGACTGGTGATAATTTTCCGGCGGACGACCCACCTCGCATGACTTCTCACAAGAATCACTTCAAAATCTCTGCTGTTTGACGATTTGTCTCGGAAAATAGAGGGATGAATTAAGAGTTTATAGGAAATCTATTAAGTTTAAATCGGACGGGTCTCAACGGAGCGCGCACGGAACGACTTTCTCTGCAAATCAACTCAACCTCAAGGTGCTTCATTTCATAACTCCAACTTTCCCCAATTCGTTTGCAGGGTGGTTCAAACCTCATAACCAATTATCTCCCCTCTCTGCACCTCAAATTGGGATTTTCAGGGTGAAATATGGTGATACCGTATTTATTTTATTAGAACGGCTGTCTTTGTGTTGTTTAAGTGCTGGATTTAGATGTGTCTGTAATCTTAAATTCTTTCAATTAAAGATCTATGAGGCCAAAACAGGCTTGGGTCTTTCTAGTTTAGAGAGCTCTTTCTTATGCGGTAAATGTATAAATATCATACCTTAGATTTAAATTTAGATTAGATTTAGATTTTGCTTTATTCAAGTGTCAACCCATTCAACCTTAAGTAGAGATTCTAATGAATAGTGCCCTTGAGTCCAGCTCAGAAAGTCGTTAAAGTAAAATTAAATTAACTCGGAGAGATACGAGTACGACCAGCAAAATTCCTGCCCGTCGCCGTCGTGTTGACACCGCACCGTTGGACCAATGACCCCAATAGCTA
>JAQFYE010001229.1:0-24683 GCA_034694305.1 Protaphorura glebata | reverse complement strand
TGCGATCGAAGATTAAGTAATGCAGCTATGGCTTAATGGCAAGCGCTTACATATTTAGTATTCAGATATGCCATACCCTGGCGTATAAATAGTAATTCCACAAAACATCTGTCAATTATTATAATTTCTTGGGAAATAGGGTTAAAACCCCTACTTAAACCGATATAGACAGATATACGATTCGCAATTCATGTTTAGCATTAAGTGCAGAGCAGACATATTAGAAGTTACCTTCAGGAAGTTGATGAGTTCTTAGAATTTCTTAGAATTACTGAACAGGATATCTGTTGTTTTGTTTACAAATCTAGAATCATTATTTAAATCTCATTGTTTTAGTTTCGTATCGTTTCCTTCGATCTAATCTAAATTCAGAATTAATTATTTGAATGCGAAGGTGAGGCAGTAATATTACCAGTTTCAACTTTCCTGTCCGGACACGAAATCTGGTTATTACACTAGACAGAAAATCCAGTAATGTCAGTCGCAGTCGCTACGACACCAAGATTTCTCTTATGTGTTTAATATGTCGAAACAAAATAAAACACATAAATCCTGCGCGGGTCCGGAAATTTTAACACGAGATAAATGGCAAACCCTACTTAGGAGAAAAAATAAAATGGGTAACCCCACAAGATTTAAACCACCCGTATTCGGACGTCTAAAGTGGACACCCACTCTAATTTTTATTATTGGAGTCATTATCTCCAAATATCCAGGTAAATTAAGTGCCGCGATTATGTCACCGAATGAGAGGTTGGGTAGCATTAAGTCACGATATGGCATACGTCCAAAATGTAGTGTCAAGATTACTCTGAGCGAGAGATCATTCTAAACATTATATTTACGTACAGATGGTGTGGTTGGAAGTAGGTACCATGAAAATTTATTGGGTCCTTTGAAACATTCTTCCATAAACTGACTGGTCATGTCTACGCTGCAAATGATGACCATTTGATTATAACAAACTTGACATATGATGGAGGTGGACCGAGTACGTATCGACAATCATATTAGTTTAGTCTTTCCAAATTGTCACTGGAAAATTCAAAAGATTAATACTGCCGAATTATTTCAAGTGTGCTACGCGATGGCGTCGCCTCACCGCCTTCACATTTCACATATGAGGAAAACCAGAGTACTTTACTTACTACAATTATACGAATTTAATATCAAATTCTTTATGTGAACTCCGGGAGCGTTTTTCTGGGTAGGAAATACACCGAAAGTGTCCGGAAGTAGAGGATGGTTCGTCCCATATCCGATTTCAGCTGGGTAATGCAATTTTTAAACCCATATGGTTAGTATAGGACGTTCACCGCACTACCTGACGATTTTCTCACATGCTAAACATAATCCAATCGGGACAGGATTTTCCAAAAGTTTTTATTGGTTCGATGAGGATGAATCGGGCCTTCATTTGAAGAAGTTTACAAAATGCTGCATGCACTTATAAATCTTTTTGGAAAATTATGAATTGACAAATATTACTATTACTAACGAATAGGGCCTAACCTTTACAGGAAAAATTGTTTGGATTAAATCGACATATTGACTCGAGTCCTGTCTGAAACATTTATCCGTGCAAGTATGTGCAGGAGCCATCCGTCATAAAAAGAAAGAAATGCCATTCCTGTCCATAATGAAGAAAAATTTCAGATAGAAATACTGAAAAATAAATGGACCCAGTGACTAGTGGACAAATTGGCTAGTATTAGGAATAAATGAATTGTGGGTATGACTGAATATATCAAGAGGGACGGGTCTACGAATAATTCAAAAATCCTAAAATGCCTATAAGCTAATAAGGTTTTCCCTTAGACTTTAGAGAGAAATTCTCTGAACCAAAATGGAAAGTGAATGACAATGACGGGCACTGTGTGTGTGCGAGAGTTATACGGAGTATTTTTACCTGTACCTTGAAATATTTCAACCCGTTCCAATAACCTACATTCTCATTGTTGTGTTATTATCCTTTTCCTTTGCGGGTTTCAAGTGTACATTATTTTGTATGAATGTACGTATGTTCATGTGTAACGAGTGAGTCAGGCGGATTTTGGTTTGGTTGTTTTTCTTTCGTGTTAAGGTTTAACGTTGTTTCCTGGGTTGGGAAAAATGAGGGATCTATGTAATGTAATGTAATGTAATGTATTTGGTTATGGTGGCTATGTACATCGTTAATGTAATGTAATGTAATGTAATGTATTTGGTTATGGAGACTATGTACGTTGTGTGGTGTTTGGGTTTCGGCGGGTTTTTTGGTTTGGCGGTTTTTCTCTCGTGTTAGGCTGTAACGTTGCGTTCCTGGGTTAGGAAAAATGAGGAATCTGCGTATATGAGACTCCTACTGTCGTTCAATAAATTCTGGTGATTAATGATTACATTAGTCCGCAGTCCACTCCTTTCCCAAGTGTTTACATGATATCCTATCATCCTAAAAAATTCAAATTGAAAACTACGACATGTAATGACTGAAGAAAATATTGCATTTTTGCTTCCATATTTCATATTTGATATCAAACAATTACAATTGGGTTTAATTCAGACGTGATCTGTATCTGTGAGATTTCACCAATGTCACAACTTCTAATTAATTCGAAAATGCTTGGTTTTATTTTGTAAAGTCAAGTGTGCGGAAACCTGAGACTTTTATTAAAGCTTTGCCTTAAAAAATAACTTTCATATTGTATTGTCGTACTTTATCAGGGTGGTGTGGCTCAAGAAGTTTTTAGCACTTGTATACTAATGGTCTCACAAATTTTTGGAGGGAAAAAGGAACAACATAAGTTCTTTTTATTTGAAAACTTGTTCATATGTGCTGTGTGTTCTCTTATGCATTCGAAACATGCGATCACTTTGTCTAAATAAAGGGGTAAGGGTGCAGTGCCTACAAAACCTAAAAATTTGAAACCTTTGAGCAAAAAAAACCACGTCCACTGAGATTCCATTCCGCAGTATACCTTTTACAATTTTGTACGTAATCATTAAGATTGCTGTGTCAGGCATCAGCCATTTACCTGTCACAGGCAATAGGTGAAGTCAGCAAACGATAATATGGAATGAAATAGACGCATATTCTACTATTCTACGTTTTGCACTCACATAACTGAAAGCGAGATTGCTGGAGAATCCGCTGACACTTTACAAATTCTGCTTTCACTTGGAGATTCAAATGTTACCACTGAAATTTGAGGGTATAAGTAACTTTCGTCGTATTTTATTAAAAGGATTAATAACGTACGGTAATGGGATGGCACGGATAGAGGCAACCTCCCCATTTTGGTAACCGGATATCTGTTATCCGGCCTAATTATCGGTATATATAGATAAACTAGGTCTAGTCTGATAAGAATACCCGGTCGGGCCAGATATCCATAGCTTCCTTATCTTGTCTGATTTCACTGGAAATCTACAACATATGTATACCACGGTAAACGGCGTCAAAGAATCGAGTCGGAGAAAACTCCAAAAATCATCTCCTGAATATGAACCCTATAATTTTCTCGACTCAATACGTGACACAAATCATTTCAGTCTCATTGTGTACATAGGTACTTTGTTTGTCCGAGGCAGAGTGAATAAAAATTTGTTTGTTCGATTCGAAAAGTTCCGTGGACCCTTACCAAAAAATGAGGAATAGAGGAAGGAGATGAACCCGAGCCAACCTGTCCATCCTCTAATCCCATCGCATTATGAATGATGAGAGGGTCTTGAGTGTCCATGCCCATGTGGGACCCTGGAACGAGGACATCAGCACGACGAATCGTGTATTCTCGACGATTTGACTCATAGAATCCACCATGAGTACTCGTAGATGTATGAATCTCATCACCTCGTCTTTCGTGTGGTGACCTCTGGGCTGATAATTGATGACCCTGCAGGAGGCGATGGTCAAAACAATAGGATTGATTTAACAGGGAATTGACTGTGGTAGTATAAAATTAGCTTTGCAGATATAGCGTTACAGTTTCAATTGTTTCATTTATTTACAAAGAGCAACACGTTGACTTTCACCCTTCAGTCTTCACTTTCTTAGACAAGATGACTCGTTCAACTTTCAACATTGACAGAAAAGTGAAAAATGACGTCTAGTGAAGATTTAAACTCAGAATCTGTCAGCACGCAGCCTGGGTTTACTCAAGTAACAATTACCAGTGACGTAAAATTGAAACTTTAGTATTAGGCGATAGGTGTTAGTAAATTGAATCGACAGTTTCTTGACTTACTACGTTGCAGATTTTGAAATTTTGTAATTCTTGCCATTCTTATATTCCTATGATTTTCAAAATGCATTGACCTGATAACCTGTTTGCGCAATTAGTTTAGCATCGGAATTATTGACACTCGTGAAGAATTCAACTGTGCAAATACATACTACGAATATGACAGAAATGTCATATTGAGTGAGAAATGATTTTATTAACGGAAATGAAGAATTCACGATCACTAGGGCTGTAGTGTAAATGCATGGGGTGGAGAAAGTTCGATTTAAATGTTTAGAAAATTCAATTGATCGAAATAAATCAGCAAATCGCTCGGTCTATCTCAAGGGGGTACTGAAATTCGGGTAGAGTATGCAAAATGAATCTCTAGGACTTGAAATTAATCGAGTATTTTGATTCGTCAAAATAAATTAACTTCGAAGGCCGGGAAGAAGTTCTGCTATCCAATAAGACCCGCTTGCTTACTCTAGCACATGTTTGGTCTAGAATGTTTGACCGCATAAAAATATCTGTATTATCTAGTATCTATCTCAGTAAGTTTTATGAAGAACAGTGGCTCACCTGATAATGCTGCTGATGAAATGAGTTGAGCTGAGAGTATGGGTCAGCACTCAGATGAACAGCAGCCCGGAAGTCCATTTGTTGTTGAGTGGTGGGGAATGGGGGAGGGAAATATGGTGGTTGGAAGTCACTCGCTGTCGGGGTCATTCGTGGAGTTCCTGAAAATGATGCTGTCCCGGATGCATTGGACCCAATCGATGTGATTGCACCGAGCGACCCACCACCATGACTTGATACTCTTTCCTAAAATTAAAATTACATAGAAATTCTAAAATACTTTAAGGAAAGTCAAAATCGCTCAAGCACTTAAAAAAAAGCCCTAATAAACATCAGAGCAAAATATTTTTTCCGACCCAGTTGCCTATCTGTCAAACTCGAATCCAGTTTAGCCGAACATGAACTAATTACACTGTAGTAATACTGACATGTTTAACCTTTTTTTCATATTTAGTAAATTATTTTACTCATTAATTTTATTTATTTATTTATTCCGCGTAACGCATTTTCCCAGTGCTGGGTCCTTACAACGGATACAATTACACAAACCTCTACGTCAGTCCTATTTCCGACAGTCTGAAGGAAACCCATACGGGATGATTCGTTTAAATCAAACGTTAATATGGTTAGTTGAAATTTGAGAATGAGACAAGACTTGCGTATAATTTTAACAGTTTCTTGAAGAATAACACCCGATAAAGGGTTTTCTACAATCAAACAAGTAAATATATTGTAAACTGCAATATGATATTCCACATATTATGAATTCGAATTATTTACCATCATTTGTGTCATACATTCTTCAGTGCACTTCATGTTCAGTTAATCACTTAAAAATCACAAATATGAACACCGACAACCGAAGAATTCTAATTCTACACAGGCACTGACATACCGACACCAATCCGCATAAATGTTTCAATCTCCTGATTTACTTAATCCGTCTGTAGCAGATTGCCAATGCCAATCACTGTATTGTCATTCCATTGCCAAGAATCGACAATTTCACCGAACTACTACACTTAAAAGTACTGTCCTGATCACGCACTTAGATTGGGGACAACTTTTTGAGGTAAAAACTGTCTAAACTAGACTAGACTGACCACATCATACTGTTTACCACAAAAAAAATTGTCTGCCAACCATAGATTTAGAGTAATTTCGGTCACACCATGCAATCATAAGTTTTCAAAAGTTCTCAGTGAGCTTTGCATGACCAAGTTTTTACCATAAGCTGGACGTTCCAAAAAAGTTATATTGTTTTCAGTTTAGACTTAGACACTGTCCTAATTTTCAACATTACATTTCAAAAGCTAAAAACCAACTGAGATAGCCATACAGAGTATCTCATGGATCCCAGGACATGACATGAGTATGGACCAAAAGAAAAAGCCCATGTTAGTACCAGATACAGATGACTGAATCCCCAGCAGCCTCCGTCGTCGAAACACGTTTGCTCCAGGGTTTTCATGCCCTCGAGGGAAAATAATATTCATTCCCCTTCTCATCTTTCAGACCAAGTCCAAATCTAATCAAAGGCAATGCAATGTACTACTAAATTCGTAGCATCGTAAATCGGAGCTAAGAATCAGGTAATTTTGCCCTTCATTTCCTCTTCCAAACAAGTTGATTTTAACCCAACTTAATTATGAGTTTAAATGTTCCTGGTGAGAAGGGAACTGTACCAGGCACCAGTTTTCGCTAAGATTGAATGATTGAGGCAATTCCTGACCTGGTAAGTTCAAACTTAAATTCGTAAGTAATTTTCTACGCTTGAATTTGATTCGTACGCTCCGCTCCCTGAATAAAACTGTCCATTACCATAAGATATCCCAGAAGCCCATATTTATCTTGTATGCACGACATTCAGCTCACTTAGATTTCGTATTTCGATTACTTTCCATCGTTATCTTTTCCGTCCGGGATTCCTTGAAAACGCCAGAAGTTCAGTATTGACCTCCCAAGCAGTTTGCGAAGATCGGAGGTTTCTACTCCGTAAAGGCAAGTATGGTGGTAACCAAACGCTCTTGATATGGCAGCACGACTCACGATGCCCCCGAAATGCGTATGCATCCACCTGGGGTCACCACACCAACAGTTGACCATCATTGGTTTTAGAAAACCTTTCTCATGTGGTCAGTATCGTACGTCATTCAAAGCTTTCAAGCAGAATCGACCAGCCTGATTTATGAAAGTTCTCAAGCAGACATTGAACCTCCTTAAAAATAAGAAATTAATATGAACATTTCCGACTTTCTTAATCATGCGTTTGCGTTTACATTAACATTTGCATGGCTTGTAAATTATATCCCTGCACAGGTACGTGCGTGGTATTAGACTGTCGAACATTACATTACACTACATAGCTCTGGCACGTTTCTAAGTTTGGTTTAAAAAACTCAATATGAGTAATGAGTAGAAAAAAGTAGGGTGCGTTGCTTTCCTTATTCCCTGTAGACAAAAGTTAACACGCTTTTCTAGTTGGACTTGTAGACAGAACAATGAAAATCCCTCCAAAATTTATTGCTCATTGAATTTGACCATGTAATGTAACGGCAGGTGGATCAGGACTTCAGTAACTACTTCTCATCTGCAACCATCAGTGTTTTTTAATTTAAACTGTTAAGACACTGAAATGTACTGTCGAGTGAACTCTAAAGTCTAAACTAGAAAACAGAATTTGCTAGCCGTCGGATGTGGATTCTTAATCCCGTCGGGTCTTTCTTTAAGCGGGAAATCACAATGGGCCTAATTGCTTGCAATAGTCACCTTCGAAGGTCAAAATTTGAATCATATAATATATAGCTAATGTTTTGTTTGGAACTGATATTGCTCACTCCAAACGATAATTTAATGTAAAACCTAAATCGACAACCCTTCAAATGCATTTCGCCTATCACTGACTGAGAAGTACGGATCTAATGCATGGTTATAAATTCACTTCCGAAAATTGCGGCCGGAGTATGCTACAAAATATGTGGATGTATAGTTTCGTACTGATTTGGTCAGATTAGTTTCAAGTAAATCCGTCAGAGTCAAGTAAACAGTTGATGTGACACGCTTTCATCAAATTAACGTCGCTGACTGTTTGAACCGTAAATTTCAGATCACGGAATGGTCAATCCGATCAGAGTGCTAATTTCTAGTCATTGTTTATGAATGTCCGCCCAAGTTTCCACAAGTACTTTTCACATTCTACCCAGACTTGACCAAAGTAATTAAAAATCTTATTCCCCAATCATCGCTAATGTAGGTTCTGGAGTTAAGAAAATACATAAGAGACACGTAGAAGCTAAAATGTAATTAAGTATGAAGAATAATTGATCTGCCGAAGCCGCGTCAGCGTCAGCAGAAGCCATAGCCAATGCAATGAAAAGGAATGACGCGCGGGCTTTGAGAGGAAGAAAGTGAAGAACAAAAGGATTTTGGAGTTTTTAAAGCCATTGTTTGAAGGAAAAAGCGATGCCGCCGTCCCTTGATATAAACTACTGTGTATTTCTATGAATACGTACATCACCTCAGCTACCACTTCAATTCTTCACCAACCCCTTTACTTACTTATTATCATCGCCATTGTTTTTTTCCCCGAATTTGAAACTCATTCATGGATGATTTGCAAACTTCATTTCCTATTTCCACACTCTCTGTCCATCTTTGGATGATTCCAAAGAATTCCAGAGAAGAGAAGAAAGCCAAAAAAAATCATCTTCCAAGGTCCATGTCATGGCTGGATTTTGACGCGGATAATTTCTGATTCTCGGCGGTATTTATTTAAATAAGACAGAAATACAGTATATCGGGGGTTCAATCACCGGAAAAACTATATTTATTGACCTAGAGTTTGTGAATCCTTGCCAAGTTCACTAATCACGCAATCTTATTCCACTAGTCGTAATACAACCTAAGAATTATAGATTCCTTCGAATTTAGATACATATTTGCCAAATACATATGTCCACTATATTTAATGGAATCATGAAAGATACGTCGTTTACTGTTTTCTTTCCAATTGATAGTGTGTTTCTGTCCACTATTCGTGGTAACAACGTCCTTTTAAGCGTGCCGCAGAGCAGTCAAACCAAACAAAACACATATTGTGAAAAATGGTAGTCAAACACTTGAAAAAAGTGCAAGACTGAGAATTGCGGTGACCAAAAGAAAAACTCAGTTGAGATTCATGAGTTAATCAATCATACAGGTAAGTAATGTGCACATAAGTCATGTATCATAAAGGTCTGATATCTGTAGGCGGCTGTCGCGTGACCGTTTTTTCTCAATTTTTTTCTCAGGATCTCAACGAGTACTGTACTGTAGACTCATTCTTTTTATGAAAACAAATTATAAGCCCTGTGTTTCAAAGACCAGCGGAGTATGCGCTGCGCGGGTTTTACGAATATTGTGGTTAGTGGTTACTAATTGAAACTGTTGAAGATTTGCTCATCAGCTTTTGCGTCATCGTAAATGTGTGCATAAACATATGAGAGGAACTACTTATTACTCATCATTATAGAACGACGACGACCTGCCAAGGCAAAATCAAATCCGATCAAGAATTTGTTTACCTAATCTTACTTAAAAATTGGATCGGATCAAGTTTAATCTATTTAAGTAGATTATGAACTGACAGTCCATTTTTCTTTTCAAAACAGTTCGGACATTTAGTCCACCTTATCCGACTAAGTAACTCAATGCTCACATATCAGACATCGGCATCTTCGTGACAGCTGAGTCCAGGCTTTCGAAACCGGTGCAAACAAATAGAATAAAACGTCCTTAATATGTTGATTGTAAGCCGTTAAAACCATGGACATTTCTGAACGTTGTGTATTTAGGAACGGATATCATGGGTGCCATTTTTTGAAATTTCCAAATACGAGTACGAAATAATTGAAAAAAGTAGTTGACTCCACTCGGAATTGAACCCGGGTCCCCTGCTTGCCAGGCAGGTACTCTTACCACTAAGCTTACCACAAATTCGCCGCTACTTAAAATAATTTTAACAAATTATTGCTAATAATCGTCCTGAAGAAGGAGACGGAGTAAGTCTCTGAAAGCTTGACATTGAATAAAATAAAATTCAATTATCCGTTCCTAAATACACGACGTCCTTAATATCTGATGTGACAATTATTAGAGTAAGATGGAATATTTTAGGGCTCAACTAATTTAACTATTTGTGGTCATTCCGCTGATTGGAATAACTCTCCCGGACTAGTTTACTTTGTCGTTAGGATCCATGGTGTATTACATATACGACCAACAGAAATTTCTTTACTCTTGTTCTCCTCATAAATTACGTCAGAAGAGGCATAAAAATTCAATTAGTATTTTGTGTTTCAAATTTACTCTCAGTCAGTAGATATGAAGACAAGAGTCAATCGCATGGATGTGAAGATATGATGTAAGAAAGAAATCCAATTTACCCCTTGCCCAATCACAACTAACAAAATAAGTTTACATTCCATTCCTCAGAAAGAAGAAGGGGTAAGACCTGTTGCGATGTAATTAATAAATGTTCAAACGCGTGTACACCCAACTTAACAATACTTAAAACCCTGGTGGTTAACAATTCCTCTTAATTGCAGTCACACTTCAGACAATTAGCTCCTCCCCTCTTAGCGTGCCAACTTGGAAAATAAAAGTTTCGTGGTAAGAACAAAAGGAGCTCAGTCACCGGAGTTGTCACTGAAGGATTTGCGAAAAAACGTCCGACGGACGCGAACTAGCTTGATTGAGTATCGTCTCCGACACAGACAGGAGTAAAGATACATAATAAATCAAATTAAATATCCGCATGTATCTACACAACTAGATTTCTCCTGCAATTAAAAGACCTTACCGATCATAAATTATTTCTAACTTTGCTCAAATCGCAATTGCTGGTCGATGTGCTTGTGTCCGCGTGCATCATCTTGCGTTTTAAGAATTCAGATTCCGATAAGATAAGTTTGTGGGATACATTTGTCTCAATTTGTGATATCAGATTGAATGAAGACAAAAAAGCAAATTATCATAGAGAATCAACCAGTGAAATACTTTATTTAATAAGTTTGAAACAAATCCAAATATGTTTAATCATCACTATAATTATATGTAAGTACCTGAAGATCCCATCACAATTTTTGCGATTATCCTATAAATGTGCCCATACCAGGGAATATCTTATGCCACCACGCTGAACATCATTTCGTTTCCAAACTCAGTGGAGCAGAAATTCGCATAATTTATTCCGAATTTCACATCCTACTTAGAGAATATTTAGCGACATTGATATTGCCGTAAGACCCTCCAGACTCTGTACCTTCTAAAACATTGTCCAATGGATCCGTCGGTCAGGTCCTATCAACCCACAACGACAAGCAAGCCGACCCATGACGCCAGGTAAAGATTTGGTTTGATTACAAAATACAACAAAAAACCTTGAGATGAATACGAATGTAAGTAGAGAAAAAAAGCCGGGCTTACTCCGAAGTACACCTTGACGGAAGAAACAACAATTTTTTATGACCATGTGGAGGAGGAGACGCCGAACATGAAGGGAAAGGAAGCACATACTTCGGGAATTAAAGCGTGTAATTAGCTTTCATTAGAACTTTCTTGTTCGTATTGTACAGATAGAGTCGACGAAGTATGAGATCAGAATTATTTGTATTGAGTGCTACTATCCTAAGTTGTGCTTGTGTGCGGCCTTTAAACAGTTTCGAGGACGAACTGTACAATGAAAGAACACATACAATATAGCAAAACCTGTCCCATGCGGCCAGGTGAGATGATTTTACGATACAAGTCGAGACTCGCAGGGGCATATACAGTTACAGCTTGAATTCTAAAAGGTCACCGCCAAGTGGTCCGTTAGGCCAGGTTGTGATTAATTCTGGCTGACTTGCCCCAGATCTCTAAGCTACTGTAAAAAAAATTTACCCTGCGAAACATTGGTCGATTACTTCCTGTGAGAGGTGAGACATACAGGGTGACTAATATGTATTGCCTCCTCGTATCTCAGGAACCTCAATAGGTACGATCGAGTGGAATACCTTGTTGGAAAGATCAGTTCAAATGGGATCTCACAAGGGAACGACCCGAGGTGCCGGTCCGACCTAGACCCGCCGTACACTTTTTCACACCAATTGGGATCCCCTGACTCGAAAACAGTTAAAAGTCGCGTGTACAAATGAAGTACTTTTTTTGGCCTATCTTCGAAAATTTTATTAAAAAAATCCTGAGGTCCCCCCTTTGAAGAAAATGAAATCGTGTGTACAAATGCATGCTGTTTCCGGCGTTTTTCATTAAAAGAAATCCGTTATTCGACGTTTTTCAGCCGTTTCTTCTTGGTCTTACCACTGAAAAGCCATGAAAACTTCGATATTTCAAAAAACAAACTCCACCATTCACATAATGTGCTTTTGAAAACTTTAAGCCGAAGATCGACATTTTTCGGGCAAGTCGATTTTGCCTCGAAAATGCACTTTTCCTGAAAACACAGGAAACCAAAATTCTGAGGCAAAATCTTCATGCTCCAAAAATGTCAATCCATGGCTTAAAATTTTCAGAAGACACTTGCGAATGTGATGGTGGAGTACTTTCTTTCGGAATTTCGAAGTTTTTATGGCTCTTCAGGCGGAAGTCCAAGAAAAACCGGCTGTAAAACGTCGAATAACCGATTTTTAATTTTTCACCGCGCGCTGCGCGCGAACGCGCTTTCAGACTGAGCTAAAATGTGTCGTCTGAGATTACATTTACTACTGGATCTTTCCAACGATGAATTCGGTTTGTCTCTGCGTGTAGATCATGAGATACACAGAGCGTAATACATATATACCCTTTAGATTCCCAAAAAAGTGTAAAAATGAGTTCACCGTTTATCCCATTTTGTTGAGGTCCTTATGGATCCAGTAATTCTCCACGAACCATGTGAATTTTACTTCTATTAAATGACTGCTGTGATATTAGAAATCCGGTTTTTGAACTCATTTAGAGGATATCACATCATCATACGTATTGTGTCTAGTCTGAATGTCTGTGCTAAAGGAATACCCTCCGATTGCATAAAAGATAATAAGGTAACGACAAAAAATACTGGGTGCAATGCAAGCATCTAGAACTAGTTTGAGTTCACTCGTTCATCTCTCGAGTTTCGATTTTGGAAGCAT
Organism: Protaphorura glebata; assembly: GCA_034694305.1. NCBI lineage: Eukaryota > Metazoa > Arthropoda > Collembola > Poduromorpha > Onychiuridae > Protaphorura > Protaphorura glebata. The sequence continues at coordinate 11,755 of JAQFYE010001229.1, read as the reverse complement.
GAAAATTCTCACCGAGGTTGGGCATACGCACGACACGACAGACAAAAGGCTTCGGGAATAAAGCTTTCTGCCGATCCTGCCCTCTGTAGTGAGGGAAACAAACCTTTTACTGGCTTGATGATTCCAACCCAAATGCTGGTTGGCTTGTGGTAACTGTTTTACTTAAACCAGGCGGAAGCGTCGTTCGGGAGGAATCCAATAGTATATTAAAATATACCAAATACCAGTCCCACTGTTTCAGACAAGTCATCCGACAAACGATGTTCGGTGATGAACATATTTGTACCGTCTGTGGTATGAAATTTCAAGGTAGAGTATCCAAAACGATACTTGGTAAAATTAAATATACAATCAAATTAAACAGTTAGGATCAGGTATCAGCTAACAATGGAACGTTATGAACTGTAACACTCGGAAAATTCTGAAACTTGGTGGAGTAGTCAAAACATGCAGATTCCGAAAATCACAATGAGCCGGGCCCCCGTGGCGGCTTGGTCACGTGCGATGGGGTCAAAGTCCAAAACCCCGTGCTCTATAGTGCATTGGAAAACAAGAGAGGGAGCTACCGCTTAATGTACAGAGAAACCGGCATGATGGTAGCCCCCTCTCTTGTTTTCCGACGCATTAGAGAGCGTGGGGTTTTCGACTTTGACCCCGTCTCGCGTGACCAAACCGCCAATGGGGCCCGGCTCATTGTGAGTTTTGGAATATACATATTTTAATTGACTACTCCACCAAGTTCCAGAATTTTCCGAGTGTTACAGTTCATAACGTTCCATTTAAGACTAGTTCTATTGCCTTCGTTGATGTTTTTTGGATGGGGTACGAATTGATCTAATTTTGATATAGTACCAGTGAGCTGTGGGCTTGAGATAAGAGATCAGCTTTGTTAAGCTGTTTCTGTATTTAAGTGTCGTTCAAAGCATTCAGGTACACATTCATTAAATTGAACTAAGCTAAAGCCAAGATCATTAGATATCTCATCATAAATGAATATGAAAATTATCGTTTCTGATCAAAAACTTCGGAAGCTAAGAAATAGTATTTACTTATCACAATCAGACATTATCGTCTGATGTCACAAAGAGATTGAATAGTTTGAAAGCACGACTAATGATTAATAATTTACCTCCTGTTCTTCATATTTAAATTGGAATTAGAAATATCATAAAATTACACCTGATTTGGCCGAGACGGGTTGGTTTCATTGAAATGCTTGGAATTTGTTATAAAAACGCGGTCGATTATTGATTACTTACTGAGTAGTCTTAGAAGTTCAACTACAATCCTACATATTGTACAATCCTACAGCATAGTGAAAACTATTATTCAAATGATTATACATTAAGGAACCTTTTTGGACTTTCTTCTCTGTTGACGGCTAGCGTCATTTGGGATACATACTTCAACGTTTTTCCACTTTGTAACACCGCGTCTAATGATTTCATGTACGCCATTTTGTTTGCAACCAAGCTTAGCTGAACTCTCCAATCGAATTTAGTTGAATTATCGTATCAAAGGAAAGTTATAATTGAAAAATGCACACGCTGTTAGAATAAAACCAACATGTTTACATATTCTCTCTATTCTATGAGAACTAAGAACTATAGACCATTACATTCATTGGATTTCGAATTGATGTCTTCATTTTCGTTATGTTCGGAATAGTCGGATGTGCAAGGTGCGGCTACGGATGTGCTAGACAATTATAACCACACCGGCTGTCGGTTTAGGGCAGAAAGTGTAGGTGTGAGAGCCAGCAAGTCGTAAGAGTTGATGTATGTGCATGTCCATTTCGGCTCATTAAATGCAAAAATGAACCTGGTACTTTTCGTGAGCTTGGTGAGAAGAATTACATTTTTTATACAAACAGAGTGCAGTGCCGCAGCGGTTTGATGCAGGTTAATTCTCTTATTAAAATTAGGGGGGGGGGAGACTTTGAATAGAAAATCTACTTACATAACACATGAGACATAGCGCATTTCCCTCGATTAAGGTGAAAAATGTACACATTTATTCACAGCGGGGACTCTGATCTGATGGACAGGGACGTGCCAGGGCAATTCATGCTTAAATTTTTGTACATTTTAATTAGTTTTACGTAAGTAAGCAATGATGAATGCGCAAACTAGCACTGGAGTTTTCTTTAAGAAAAAGGAAAGAGTAATTCCAAATTATTGCATTATTTATTGATGCATAAAAAAGTGTCATAATTTTTTCCAAGAATGAATTATTACAGTATTTAAAAAAATTCACCTCCTATGAGAAAAACAATTGGGCATGACAGGGGCAACACGATAAATCAGGCCGGAAGTCAAAATTCGTTCATCTGACCAAAGGGTGGGAGACAATAGGTGATGATTGATGAATATAATTTGTTTCTTAGAGTTCTGGTCATTCCTATCAAAGTTTTTGGTGTGTTTCTTATTATAAACAGTCGTGCTAAACTCTAGAAGACCCATATTATATTGACTGGCATTTCCTCAAAAAAAGCAAATTATTCAACTTGACTTACAGGCTCAATTTCTGTCATAAACGTTTTTGACACTCGGTGAACGTCAAATGTTCTGTTCAGAAATATTGATATGAACAAATTCAAATACAGGTCAAACACGTTAATAAAGTATCAAATCAAATCAAATCAAATCAAACCACACGACATTTTGGCTGCAATACCCCAATCGTTGTGAAAAATAAGACGGTATGCACATATGACCACATGGGCCTTTGGTTTGATTTAATTGCCTGGGATTGTCTGAAACAGTTAGGATCTTCTAAATTCCTGTACAGGTAACAGAACCAGACACAACTCAAAGTCGTTGGATCTTGCGCGAAGGTGGTGACGGTGAAATACCCGGGTGGTGAATTGTTCATTGGACTGAATCTTTTATATTACACAGATGAAAAGGGACATCATGTGAAGTAGCGGACGGATTTTTAGGAAGAGGGTTAGAATTTAGAAATAGACCTCCTGATGAGCGTCTCAGATGCAAACGCCGAGCGTCAGGAGCTCTTTACCATTCCATTACGTTGTTACCTTGTCACTAATAAGGATTCATTTTGACTAATGAGCTCGGAGTTATTAAAGGATTACCCCATAGTACTAGATAGACGAATTGAACACTGTTGAAGTATAGGAATGCAGACTTTTAATTCGTATAAAATGTGGTTCAAGAGACAGCGGCAGTGTGTGATTGCCTACTGCGTCCGGCTTACCGCCGAAATATTCAAGACAAAAAATTGACAGCGGGAGACATTTTTAAATTCTGATTGTTGCCTTTGTGTCGGTATTGGTTTTGAGTTATTTGGTGACAGCTAGTATTAGCCAGCCTCTTACGGATTCGCAAATGGCTATTGGTACGACAGTTCTTCAAACACTAGCTTCGACATATAAAAAGTGTGCTGCGGGCGAGAATTTGCAGGACCAGGATTGTGCTCAAATGCTTCTTTGGTTTTGCATAATTGGATAATATGTTCGTATTTGTAAACTAAAATTGTTGTACACATACTGGATACTAATTTTGCACAGATATTCAATGTTGCCGTTACTGGTCGGTTGAATACAATATTGGACAGCTCGATTGTACCAAGAATATACAAAAGAGAGAGAATTTTCTTTAAAGAATTGCTTTCAGAACGAAAATAATTTTCTCAGGATAAATCAAATAAGCCTCATTCTGGAGTTTGACAAAAATAGTATTTCCGGAAATCTTACTTACTCAAGTTCTAGGAACTTGGGCCACTATTTAACGAAGAACAAAGCGTAGCAAGTGATTCAGAAAAGAAATGCATTTTAAACAGTCGAAGTGTAAAGTCGGAAAATTTTTATTACAGGATTATAAATACAGCACTCGCTCGGCGGGGTATTTCTTTGAGAAGATTGTAAGAAAGGTGTGAACTCCGAATTTCAAATGGTCACAAGAAGACCACATTCTCCCTTTTAGGATTTTTCCGTCAACAATCCGTTTCTTACAAATTGTTTTGTGACTTAAGCCCTAACCGGCGGTCCGCAAAAATCAAAGTCAAAGGTACCGACGACCACTTGACTTCAACAGAATAAACAATAATATGACATTCTAACATAGAAATTACAAATTGGAATTGTCAAGAGTTGACAATTCAGATTTAAATTTTAAATCCGTCCGAAATATTAAGTTTTCTCGCCTAATTTGTTTTTCTGTTCAGATTTTCTTCAGAATACAAAAATAATTCTATCATTCAGAACAGACTTACCAGCCCGGAAAAATTCACACCAATTCGAACTCGAATTCTATTCTCTTTAAGAGAATCAATATCGGGCTCAATCAATTAAATTTCACCTCTAGTTTTGAAACTACTTTACGGTCTCGTAATATTTTACTACTTTCACGCTGTAGCTGAGGTCAAAGATTTACTACCAATATGAAAGGAGAAAAGGTCTCACGTCGCCGTCTTATATTCTTGGGGTTAGAAATTATTAAATTTTATGAACATCTGCATGACTCGTACAATATTTTTATTACCATCCCTGCACTTCACACCTTTGACAATTGCCCAGCTAAAATGTTATTCTCAAAAACCTTCGTGACATGCCAGATTCAAGAAACCACTCCAATTTTGCTGACCGCTTGCCTAAGAAATAAACTTCTAAAACCGATACTTTTTTCAAAAATCAATATCAAAATCGAGCATGTCTAATATCATGTTTTTTTGGCGAAACATGATTTTATAAAAAATTGAATTCTCAAAATGACAGAAGTTTTGGACTACAGCTAAGGCCTACGAGCGTCAAAAATTTCTCACCATTAGTTTGAAAGGATTTTGATGTTCATGTTGTAAACACCCGGGTGACGTAGCATGAAACTTCACGTCCCCGCCGTTCCTTTCCCAATTCAGAACCATTTAATCTCAGGACACACAAATGTCACCAAATAGTTCACAAAATTCTTCAAATCACACTGCTCATCAAACTTCAAAAAGTTTTCGAAAATATTATCCGCCACTATAAATGATCAATACACACAGCTCAAGTCTGTTTCAAATGTCAAATCCGAATATTATCACTTTGCCGACATGATCAGAAAGGTTACTGGAAACATCAGAGACATTGATATTGCTACTATGATATTTTTACTTTACGAACATAATAAACTGGTTTATTGTTTACATGTGTGTCAATATGGCCATATCTGGAATCTGTGCGGCCAAAATCACCTGTCCTTACGACCACGATTACGATTCGAAGAGCCCAAAAAAGTCAAGTGTGCTTTGGGCAAATACCTTGGAACTATTGAACCCGACAGAGTATCTTTACCTGGTCTTAAAGCCCTCAACCCTCTTTAATCCTTCTGGCTAATTTCCAAAAACTCCTTTCAGGAGCTACCCCCGAGGTTTCCCTTTACCACCCTTCTTATTTTTTCCCAACAATCAACCCGGAGCAAGGAAACACTGTAGAAAACTGCTTAGGAACACTGTAGCCAATATACACAAGCAGTACCAAGCACTCCTCTAAACGCCTGACAAGGAAACCACTTTCGTGCAAAAATTTAAAAAAAGAAATCAATTCCAGATGTCACATCAACTGTCGTCCTGAGCACAAAAATTGCCGATTTGTGAGTAGATGAAATTTTGGATCACTACTAGAAATCCAATTTCTCTTCCAGGCATAAATTATTCTTAAACCGTCGCGTAACCACAAAACTGCCAGCCAGTGTACGACCTAGGAATCTGAGAATATTTATATTTTCAGACTAAGCCCTATATTTGTGACCTAAACGTTTAAGAAAACTAATCTTGAGAACTGATCTGTTTTTGCGGGAGAAAGGGGTTCCTTGTATAATCCTGCTGCTGCTCTAAACATCCAACTAGAAGATCCGTACGACTACAATGCAAAGTAGATTTAATGCATTCACATTCACTATTTCACATCTAACTCATCATCGTCACGTCGAGAAAAAAAATAAGGTTTAATTACTTCGGCAAGGCAACGCAATCACATTTTACAATATTGTGGTTGCGGAGTAAGATTGTAGGTAAGAAGTAAATAAATGTGAAAACGCAGCGGGAGAACGCGTTGCTAAATGCAGCTAAATACTAAAGATAATTTATTGCTAATGTCAATGTCCTCTCTCGAGTGTGTTTATAGTCGCCGCAGCGATTAGTGAAAAGACAATTTGGGTTATCTTGTAAGATAAAAAAATATTAAATTGATAGACTCAGGAAAAATAATACCGTCTCGAGTGTCGCCAACTCACCTCATTTTTGAATTGAGTCTATAAATCTAAATTCAAGGAATCTATAACAATTAGCCAATTTTATATGTAACTTGTTTGGAAATTATAAACAAGGGGGGCTCCATATTTTTTCGACAGAAGGTATGTGAGAAAGGACAGATTTTACTTCCCGGGAGTTACGTGACCTCTTACTTGTTTACACCGCTTGGTTAATTCATATTGTGCTATCATGTTAGTTTTATCTCTAGTAAGCGTAAAAAATCCGTGAGCTAAATGCCTAATTTTGAAATATGAGAGCGTATTTCCAATTCTTCTACATGCCTTCAAAAATATATTTTAGGTAATTCTCACTTCACAATTCTCTAAGGGTAGCAAGGTCTCAGAAAAATTTAGAACGAGAAAAAACAATTTTCCAAAATATTTCTGTATATTGAAAATAATGGGTATTTTATTTGCTATCGGATTCTGATCGTTGCTAGTTGTAATTTTGTTTGCATTCTAGACTTATCAGATTAGATCAGATAATTTATGCTTTCCACGTTCAGGAATTGTCGGAATCGTGGTGTTCCATCACTCAAGACCTGATTAATGTCCATTCAGCTTGACAAGCGGTGCGGGTTAAAATTAAGTTCTTCCTCTGATTTCTACTTGTTGGTGCCCCCAAGGTCTTGATGTAATAATTGCAAGAAAATTGTAAAAATTTATATCCGCCTTCTTCTCGGCCGGGAGCCGATTGAAGCTAGCCGGATGGCCGGATATACATAGAAACACAACACACTCAAGCAACAAATTAGTAAAATATTGAGCGAAGCATCGTATGGCACATTCTAGAATCTAGTGTCATTAGTGAACCCTGGCCTGGCCTACAAATAAATGGCAGTCTAATTGAGTTACAAACGACACAACAAATGAAGTTAAATTTTGAATCGATCGAATTTAGATCCTTAATCTAAAAAATTAATAATTTGATCATCGTACTTTTAATCCGAGCGGAGATATAGGACAGGAGCGGCTTTATGTGACCAAATCCAAAGGCGGTAAAGTCCTTATAATTTATATTTATCTGTTAAACACATAAACTACCCGACACTTTTCGAACCTATATAACTTATATTAAATAATATTAAACTATACTAAATGTATACATTAAATTTATATTATATAAAATCTCAATAACGTTTTCTATCTCATTCAGTCGTGTGAGTATAAATGTTGGCCAAAGTGGTCTATTAGGAATAAAAATACTATTCGGAAGGAATAAGTGGTTAGTTTTGACCCACCCTGCAAACAAAACGTTGAGAACACCGACGAAGAAACGAGAAGGGAAACATCCTGACACGCACAACAATGTGGTAATATATCACATTTTATTCGAAGACGAATATGTCTTCGGGCAAACCGAGCGATTAAAATGACATAAATTATGGTCAGGTTCCGCACGCGCTTCAGTGGTCCCATTTACCTTTGTAATCAAAGAATAAGTATTTCTCTCTAAAAGATCCAGGTTCTTAATTTATTACATTTTGTTATTACTATGAAGATTCAGAGTTGTCTCGTTTAATTTACTTACATGCTGAATTTACTACAATTGTGAACTTCCCTTATCATATGTCGGTTGATTTAATATCACATTTTTGTTTCCGAATTTTATTTATTGTATTTTTATCGGTATAATTTTCGTTTGGTCTTGAATATTTTTAAAGATGTCTGAACGTGTCCAACATTTCACGCTGAGGTTATTATTACATTCGAATATTTGCCTTATTGTTAGAACGACCTTAAATAGTTTCTACCATTAACGTAGAACTCTAGGATCTTTGAAGAAATTCGGTTCAATTGGGAAATTGGGATGAGCAAAATATACGACTGAAATGTAACACATTTACACATCCAAGGCTGTCACTTCCTCGAAAGAGCTCCTAAATTGATCAAACATTTTGCACTTGGGAAACGTTTGAAATTATATTCAAGCTAGAAACAAGAAAAACTAAAATTCTCCTAAGAAGCCCAATTCTACGAAAGATTCACTTATCAGGTGAATTATGTAATAGATGCACGACGCCCCTTCTTTCCTCGGTTTTACTCTGATTGCGTGATTAATGTTCCCTCGGAGCCTTCAGGCGTTTCTTTTTTTGTACGTACTGAATTGGGGCACCCAAGTAAGACCTAAAACTTCTCACCTCAGTCACATTATTATCTTTGTCGGACAATTATTTAAAATACTAGCCGTCTCCCCCCACCAGCAATATCTATAATTTTTCTTGGTTCTTGACGAATTAATGATTGACAGGTAAATTGTTTAAAAATGATCGTAGAATGCTCCCATCAGTACGTATGTATACATGAGACTTATAGCAAATGATATAATGCAGCGCGGCCCTAAAGCTCCCAAGCACGGTATCAAATTACGATGAACGGTATTTCTTTCATTAATATGCAAAGGTGTAGAGGAAACTGAAAATAGTATCCGTTTCATAATGAGTACTATCTGAGGTTAGAGACGGGAATAACAGTTTGAATATTAAAATATTGTGAATAAGAATTAACGAAGGACCGTGCACCATGTACCATGTACAATGCGAGCGCCGTCGTCAAAATACCATTCAAAAGGATATCACGTTTATGGAAGATGAGAGAAAACCAGAAATATTATTTACCATCTCAAAAAGGTACAGGCCAAGCCAGAAACTGAGTGAATGTGTACAAATTAAGTCTCTCTGAATAGAAACCATATTATACAAATTCGGGAAAGGCAAGTTTTGAAAAATCGGAGATACGTATTTAAAATAAAATCAATTTTAAGTCAATCGGACGACTGAACGGTTCCATAAGGTAAGCTGTCTCAAAATACTCCCAGGACATCACCGTTTTTAAAATGGTTTACCTCTAGAATCAAAAATAACATTGACTGGTAAGCCCAGGTCATACATCAACATCATCAGATATTTACAATTTATCTTGTAGTTGTGCCCAAGGAATGTACCGTACCTACCCCTACCATTAAGAAAAAACTGCTCTAAAAAAACTCCAGTGTTGCGAATCGACAAAGGCTGCATTTTGTAAGTACATACTTATATAATGAGTGGTTCAGATTCGTACCTAACTTTAGTAAATTATAATCACATTGTGTAACTATTATAGTACGTACATTTCATGTCCTGCATTTTCTGACTGGCCTGATTCCTAGATAATCACATTTCGTGATAGGATTCTTTTCTTCATCCATGTTCATGTCTTAAACACTACATCATAGAAAATCCCCCTTTTATATTAAGTACTTACGAACCAATCTTTGTAGTAGCAAAAAAAGAGTAAAGTAAGGTCGACGATTATTACGATTACTTATTTGAAATTGAATGCGGGTTTGAGTAGGAAATTTTATCACGCGATCAAGCCTGATCCACCTATTATTTTTGAGAAACTCTGGAGATTTTATTCCCAGAATCATTACTACCTAAAGTAGTAGCCTAAATTTTGTGATAAAACCAAACGACGTGATTGAAACTACTATCAAAATTATTGGCCGCGCGGCCTCGGTATGATTGAGTGTGCGTGTACTGTGCACACGAAGGTAGCCGTTATCAATTCCAAAATCAATGATCAATTATTATTATTCGTCCACATTGCTAACGCATGGAGAGGAGACGTAGAAGGGGCGTTATTTTGGAAATAAAAAAGTCAAAGCGATAGATACGGCATCATTATGATTCATCTCATTACTAATCCTCGGAGGCTGTTGCTTTCCTTCTATGCATTCCATCTTTCATTTATAGCAACATTCAACATTCCCAACAACATTCCATGTCCACATTTCTATCATCATCACGTAAGGATCTTGAGTCTTGAGTTTTAAAACCGAAGCCCCAACCCACCTATCCAAATTTTGAATTAAACAAGAAGCTCAAACAGATCCAGTCTCCGTGCATCTACATAAAATTCATGACATGAGGCTGACACCCGAATGAGGGAGGTAGAAGAGAGCAGAAAAGGGTTGAAGTTGAAGTTTTATTAATGCATGTATTATTGCATTCATCCAAGAGTAGTCCATGTTATGTGTTTGTATGGAAATAATAAATGATCATGGGTGAGCCCTTGGGGGGAAAGCAAATGAATGGAAATGGAATATGTTACAGCCGAAAGGTTTTAATTTCATGGCACAGCTAGTTGAAACTGCGTACCAGCATTGAGAATTTATAACTACGATCCATAAGATTCGAGGAACTCAAATTTTGGCACTTTGTTAGAAAAGTTCGAAAGGACCAGGAGGCTTCTTCCTTTGACCCGATGCAGTCCGTATCATCGTATAGGTTTAGGGTGGGCTAATGCGTCCCACTTTGGAAAAGTGTGCTAATTAGCCGTATCTGCCATTTCTGGGCGTTTTTCGGGGATCCCGTGCTCACGTAGTAGCGGGTGGGGGGATTCAGCACAGCTGATCTCGAGCTGCCAACGCTGAGAGTAATTTGTCCGGAGATAGGGGCGTTTTAGCCCACTCCCCGACTTGTGTGTTAATTTCCCCTCATTTAATTTCATTAAGTGTACTAATATGCCCCATTTCAATTTGCCCACGTACTTTGGAAATCACGTGCTCCTGTAGTCCAGGGTGGGGCATATTAGCCCACACGACCTATCCTAAACGATACCACTTATCTCTTCTTATTTTGGAGATTGGTCGACTATGTACTTCGGCTGAAATTCATTTTAAGAACCTTTGACGAAATTGTCACCTTATCGGCAACGTGAAATATGATTTGTTAACCGTAGGTCTTGATTCAAGTTTTGACACCCATGACCACTACATTGATTCTAGCCATCCTATTTCGAAATTTCTGTCAAAAACATTTCAGGTCGAATGTTCTAACCTAACTTAACCCTTCGGCTAACAAATCCTCGCTTTTGACCCGTGGATTTGATACCGTTGACAAAGTATTGACCCCAATGGGCTTATTTTGAAAAGTTTGCCGAGCAATTGGTACCTAGTACTAGGCCACAGTGGACGAGTCCTTGACATTAAAGTAGTTGAGTAAATGAGCTCCTGGAGGAGGAATATGGAAATGAGGTTGTGCCAAAACGTTGGAGTGACAGGGCGGGCGAGGTTTGAGATTGGGTTTGTCTCAGGCCCGCCTTCTCTGAGGAGTCGCCTCCGGCCAATAAGAATCTTCCTCCTCTCTCCGACCGTTCGAACCAAATCCTCCCTTTTATTTCATCCACATCCTCAGAGCTCCTTTTATTCTTTTCAAACAACTCCCAGGCTCACAATCATTCACATCTCTCTTTGGCCATTCGGTCCATCCTTCCAATTCCTTCGCTACGTGAGAATAAAATCATCTTCCGAGTCACAAGAATTCGAATCGATGGCACAAATATGTTGTTTTCAGATTTTCGATTCAATTTTCCGCGTCCAAATATCGAGTTACCACATCTTTCCAACTCAACAAAAATATGAAACTTGATACTTTATTTATTTATTTTTATTTTATTTTATCTTTAAGTCTTTCAACTTTTCTCCGAAGAGATCCCTTACGTTGAGACTCTTCCCTGTAGAG